>CAJNDV010035663.1:167976-235772 GCA_905221635.1 Symbiodinium sp. CCMP2456
AAAATGCTTGCGAGGAAAAAGATCTATTATAGTATATGGAGTAACGGAAACCGGTTCAGCACAATTTGGCTTGGAGATAAGTGCAATTACAAGTGTTTCGCCACCTTTTTATTTCCAGAATGATTTTTGCTAGGAAACACGAGAAAATACTGTAAATATGGGGCCATATGGGGCCCCCAGGGCGTTCCACCTTCCCTTTTTCCATACTATAAGCGAGGATGTTGCAAAAGTTTTGCATCTATTTGCTTCTATGCATACAAGAAAAGTTCTTGAACAGAGACATATGTTGTCTGATCCGAAAGCTCCTGCGGGAATAGCGCGCGTGGATAGTGTCTGCACCATTGGATAGCCTAAACCACAGAGCCAAAAAGCCTTGAGTCCGTGTCCCTGGCCCTGGGGAGCAGGGGAAAGATAAGCCAAAATGCCTGAGAATCATAAAGGATATTCTGAACATCGCTTGTTTTACTCGAAAAACACGGGCCCGTATTCCGATGCACCCTCCACAGAATATATATATATATATATACATACATCAGTTCTTCTATTTCTCCTCCTTTGCATTTAACGGTCATTATCATCCTTGTGTGTTGCCATTTGCCCGGTTTGTCCAATACGAGTTGTGGCATACACATCCATGCATATATCTATAGTATGATAAAGTGTATATCTGCACATACGTGCATACATACATATCTAAAAATATGTATACATATATATATATATGCAGATGCGTTTACAGACCTCTCTATCTATATGCAAAAAAGTATATATGTATGTAGTTTATAAAAAACACGTTTGTCTATGTTGTTTATGTGTGTGTATTCATGTATATAAAAACATATAAATATATATGTAAAAGTGTATGTATCTACATATGTTGTATGTGGGTTTCGGGTTCGTTATGTTGTGGGATAAATAACGGATCCGTTGAAAGAATAAGAGGTTCCCAAACAACTGTTCGTTTGGTGCATTTTAGACTGTATGCTATACGTGTTTATTTGCAGACTTACGTCTTTTGATAGAATGAAGGTTCAGCGTACAGTTTGTGTGCTTGGCACCCTGTGATCTTTCATGTCGTACCGCACATAGTGAATGGTATTTTACGTAGTTTGAGATCTCTTGGAAATGCATATGTCATATGTGGGAGTGCCATTAGACATATGAACATGCTACATGTATATATGCATGCAAGTGGATATGTAGAAAGGCATGCATGCAAGCACGTAAACATACGTACATACGTCCATGCATACATGCATACATATACCCACGTGAACGTATTTCCAGATAAATTATACAAACCGATTCGATAACAGTAACGTTAAAGATTGTAGAAGCCATAACAATAATTGAAAAAACGCACTCCCACAGCGACCCGGACTCAATAGCCGCGCTCATGAAGTTCTCGTTTTCGGGTTTGCGGGGTTGAGCTTTTCTTGCCGGAGGCATGGTGGAGATGCGAGAACATCAAGCTGACGAAGCCAGAGAAGGCACTTGCCATCTGTGTGCCTGAGCCCGTTCTTTTTCATTCTCTGTGGCTGTGGTAGTGGGCCGTGCGAAAATCAGAGCTGTTTGCCACAGATGCTCAAGCACTGGCATCGGCTTCGGCTTTGGTCCAAATGCTTGCAGAAAGCCTGCCGCTCATACGCTTGTTGTTGTGTTCACATGCTATGTACCGTTGTTGCTGAAGATCACAACAGCTTGTTCTGAGACGCATCACACTGGGCTACCGAAGAACAGATTGTGCAGAAAGAGGCCATTGAGCGTATTCAGCGCCAATGACAAAACTCGTAACAGCCTTTGTAAGTTGGGTAGGCCAACCTGCTCGACAGATCTACACTTGCTGCAAGGCTTTTCCGCTCACAAGCTTGCAATTCCGTGCGTTAGAATTGGCATGCCAGGTCTTCCGATGAAGGGCCAGGCCCGCTTCCGGTTTACCTTCCATTGCCAAAGTTGTTCGAATCGAAGGCTCCAGCTTGCTACATGAACACCAGCAGCTGCAGCGAGAGGTCGAGGCGATTTAAGGGCTTGTGGCTAGCCTCCTGCCTACTAAAAGGTCGGTTCCGGACGGCATCGTTCAATGTCCAGAAGCTAGAGAGAGTGATGCTCCCAAATCATACCCCGAGCTGCAGATTCGTCGAATGGCTGTGATTTGATCAACATTCTCCACGCCTGCCTGTCCTGCTCGATCCAGACCCCCTCTCACTGCCTGAAACAGATTGTCGTGCAAAGGATGTATCCCTTACAAATCTCCTTCATGTCCTGCCAACAGACAGAGAATACCGTCATCAGCGTGTCAGACCAGAGCTGCGAGGAACCCTTCAAATAAATCGTACCATGTAGCCCGATGCTTCAACAGCTATACTTTATCCTAACCTGTGTCTTGACTCCCCTGCGCCGACTTTATCGACAAGGCACGAAGTTCTATCAATGCCCTTAACAGAACGGCACATTACCAGCTCATTTATTCACAGCGCAACTAGAAGTCCGACAAGCGCTACATTCTACTTTGTTCAGAAGTCTCCGTCACCTTCGGTGTTCCATTCTGCCTCCAATGGTTCATATTATCGTAAGTGGTTTTCAATACCTCTCTTCTCTCTCACTCTGGCTTTCTCGCCCTGTGGCCCTCTCACTCTCTCGTTCTCTCGATTCTGACTCGCTCGTTATCCCTCTCTCTCTCTCTCACCTTGGTCCTCTACGAGAGCAAGAACTCGTGAAGGAAAAGTGCTGCGACTCCGACGATGGCACTCGGGCCGTCGGAATTCTCAAGGTGCTCGTGTAGGTTGTTTCACTAGCCGATTGCAGTCTTGCAGAGATGCTGTAGCCCCAGAAAGTACTGGCTGTTTGGCTTTGATTGGGACAATTCCGGCCGTTGAAACCTGCAAGGAGAAATTGGCTTCTGTCCTGGAGCAGGCGACACCATGCGACACCGAATGCGCAACGCATGCTACGGTTTTTTCTGCAGACGTAGAAGCTCCAGGCAGTGTCCGAGATGGAACAAAGCCGCTCTCGTCTTTCAGCTGCAGAAGCTGCATTGGCACAGAAGAGCAAGGTGCGCATCGCACCGGCGTCGCGGCTGGCTGGTGGGAACTCTGTGTCATCTGCAGGTTCTCCAGATGGCTCAGGAGCAGGCGTGGCATAGCGTGGCATGGCGTCGCGACACACGGAGCTTTGCCTGGGGTCTTGCGCTCGCACTGCGAGCACCTCGCCAGGAAGGCCTCGATGCTTCCCTGCTGAGGGAGATGGGCGACCAGCACCTCCCCCGAAGCTTCCCCGAACTCTGACTCATCTATCACGAGTCTAAGGTTAAAGGCTTTGAAGGAAGAGGTGGCCACGGCCGGACTCCAGGCACACATCGGAGTATAGCGCGAGCCAAACGTTGTGTCCTTTGGCTGCAGGCAAGCGAAGTGTCAGGCTTCACTAAGGTCGAGGAGAACGTCGCCAAGTCCCCAAACGGTTTCGAATCGGCTTGCTCGATGCCGCTACTGGTACCACTGCTGTCACTGTTGCCGCTGTCGGCTTAAGGCGCTCGAGGGCCTAGAAGCTGCAAGCCAAGCGGAGAAGAACATCGAGGATCCACCTTCTTCGATGTTGTTGGAGTGTAGCAATGTGCTTGAAAGGAGCTGGCGCGAAAGACAGAGGCTAGCATGCCACGTGCGGCGTATGAGGAGTGCTGCCAGGTGCAGCTGCCCGGGAAATGATCCAGTTGCCGGTTGGGCGCATTGCAGAGCAAGCTGTGAAGTCTTCCGAGCTCCTTGCGGTCAGACCGTCTCAGGCCCAATCCGTGACAGCTTTTTCCCAGGCTGTGGAAAACACAGAGCACGAACTGCAGCAGCTTCGCCGGGAACTTAAGCAATTTGCTGCGCCGCGCCGCTGCCCTCTACATCCTACGTGCGCTCAGGCAGCACAGACTCTCTGCTACGACGCGGCCTACAGGATCTTCAAGTGGCATTGGAGAAACGAAGAGAGGCCCGACAGATTCGAGTTCGATCGTTGGACCCACTCCTCTGCGTGAAGCTGCCAATGACAGCTGGAGGACCTGCGTGCGCTGTTGGAAGAGTTGCAGCAGCAGCAGCATGCTGGCGAAGACACGTCACAGAAGTCGGAGCCCAGTGCATGCCAGAAAGGTAGAAAGCTGCATGTTACTCGGAGGGTTTTGCGCGTTGCGACATGTTGCTGTATGTCAAAGCAGCTGCTGCAGACCTGAGAACTTTTGATGCGATCTGTGCTGACAGCAGAGAGCTTTGGATTATTGAAACCATGATATGCCACGTGCGAGGTTGAAGATCAAGTTGCAGATGATCGTGCTTTGCTCGGTAGTGGCAGAGCATGGGAGAGCTTCTGGTAGGGTTCCCTGTGGTTGATAGGCCGATGCGCGCCGCCGAATGAGTGCTATGTCGGGCTCGATGCAGCAGGCACCGCCGAGAAAAGGGCTCGAAACATGACCATAAGCTGCAACAGTGCTGCACGAAAGACAGGCAGATGCTCTGCAGCAAGAGCCGCTACCTTGCATTCAGACATATGCAGATTCAGTGAACATGTCGGAATAGCCGTTGTGGTCTCCTGAGGCAGGATGTCCTCTGGAGAGACCAGCTTGCCAAGGACACCCGGTCTCTCGGGGATTCTTGGGGCGGGATGGGAAGTGAAGTGCAGGATGCAGCGGCGGCAGAGACCCGGCTCAAAGAGGTGGATGTTCTGCATGCCGCGGGCCGTGAGCGGGAGGAGGAGAGTGCAAGGGCCTCAGGTGAGACAGGAATCTTTGTGGATACTGTAGAGATTGGAACGGTCTACTTGGTCTGGATTTGCAGACGACATGTTTCGGGAGTGGCCCTGCTTTGTTAGCACATCTAGGATTAGTCATGGTTTTCGGATGTTTTCGGAGGGTCTTTGGCGATTCTGTGTCTGGAAACTTGCGTGCAGAGGCCCGGAGCATTAGAGCCTCCAGCAGTGAAGCTTGACTGGGACATCGGAAACTGAGACTTTTCAAGCAATGCCTGTCGGTGAAGGCCTCATTACATTCTGCTCCAGACCTTCCCTCATCTCTGCCCAGGTGGAGCTTTCCAACTTGGTCCGTGCCAAAGGACCGCTTGTGTTTGAATTCATTTCGGCTGGTAGCACAGCCAGTGTATGTGCCAGCGAAGGAGAGCGGAACAGCTTCGCAGAACGGCAGCTCGAAGGAGTGTGGGGTGCTTGAGAATACAGAGGAAGCTGATGACTCCTTGGGCTGGTCGCAACAAAGGCGCAAAATGGCAGAAGACAAAGCCCGCCGCCCACTCAGAGCTGGGTTCAATTTGGCGGCGTCAAAAGATGTGCTGGATCCGTTACGGAGGATTCCAAGTGTGGTCCCAGAGACCAGAAATCTTGCTTGTTTTTTGGCCAGGGTCCCTTGTTTCTTGTTCATGTTTTCAAGACTTTTTTTGCAAAATTACTAGAAGAAAGGTCGTCTCCGATGCCAGGGACCGATTTGTACTTGAGCCAGTGTGCCCCTGAACGAATGCTGGTCTACTTCTCACGTATGTGCAAGAACGATGAATCTGTTCGCATGGCAAACAGAAGTGAATCTGCCAGCGAAAACCAACGGATGGTGGCGAGACGAGGGCTCGCACAAGATGAGGTTAGTCAGTGATTTTCATTTTTTCCAACTGCTTCTTCGGGATTGTCGGCTAGCTCTGGCAGAGACGAAACCCGTGCAACAAATTGTGCTGGGATCAGACTGTCCCTCCGGGGCTTGGGCTTGCTTGGGTGGAGGAGGGTTAAAGTGAGGACCGGGTCTGTTGGTTACTGTCTTGCTCCCCGAATGACTGTGAGATGCTGAGGTATGTTCGAAGCCAAAGTCTGTGAACTGGAGAGCCAGGGCGCCCGTGTTCTCCAGCAGGCCGGCGAAATAGCTCCAGAACGCCTAAATTTTTCCGCGCTGCGAGACTTTCAGGCCAGGCTGGCGCAGAGCGAGATGGAGGATCGATTTCGATCGGAGCGTGCTGAGCAGCAGAGCCAGGAACAAAGCCACAGGCAGCTGACGGTATTAGGATGTAAGGGTTTTGCGAGCTTGATGTGTTGATGCCTTAAGCTCTTCAGAAATGGTTTCTTTTGGAGGTCCCAGGCAGCTCTTCTAGGGGAGCAGCTCAGGGCCGCCCCTTTGGCGTTGGCAGCTCAGTGCCAGCGCATCGCGCAGGAGCCACCCACCGGAGGGCAAAAACCAGCAGAACAGAACCCGCAGGAAGGTCAGACTCTTCTTTATCAGCTGCCACCGCAGACAGTGGAAGCTCCCAGCGCCAGATGCTGTGGCGTTGCGAAGCAATGTCAGACTTTAGGTGAACAGGAAAATTTGCATTTCAGCAATTCGAGTTCGCAGGTTTCTTGTTGCGAAATTTGCGGATGCAATGGTGTCGGTGGCAGTTATACAGTAGGTTTTGATAAACTTGCCTGAATTGCAAGCCCACTCAGTTGTGCCTGAGAAACCGACAAAAACTACTCACGGAGCTTGTTGCAAGTGATGAGGAGCGGCGCGGTTCGCAGATGCGGGTGAGAACTCTGCTGGCCGCTTGCTCAAAGCGTAAAGCACGCTTTTCCTTGAAGCTTGAACGGTATCTAGCTGCTGCTGTGTGCTGCATGCGCCATTCGCATTGCAAGTTGGTGGATGTCCATGATCTGGCTCAAGTTTGACATCCTTGGCACAATGGACTTCGTCACCCTGCCAGAAGTCCGACGGCTGCAAGGCGTGACGCCTGGGTTGCCGACACAAGCAGGGGCGCCCCTGCATGTTTCCAAGGACGCTTCGAAGGGTTCGAAGATAGCGGGCCTTAGCGCCGCAGGCGCTGTCCTGCTCGTGAAGCAATGGCGGAAGAGTGGGGCCAGTGGGGCCAGGGCGTCAGCCTCCGAGATTAAGCAGGCAGTGTCCGAGGGCCGCATGATCACTTTGGAGGAAGAGGCTGTACGCAAGACGCTGGCAGCCTTCTTCCTCGTCCTCTACCTGTGGCAAGCTTTTCTTGTTGTCAGCACTGGAGAGGCAACTCTCAGCATCGCAGGGTCAAGCTATTCAACACTTTCTTTGCTTTTTTCGAACGCCGTGGGCTTTGGTGGCAGTGCTCTTCTGAGTCTCTGAGGCTGTGCCGCCGCGCTGAAATGGAACATGAACGGCCCTTTTACCTTTGCTGATGCCCCTGAAGAGTATCTTGATTTCTTGCAAGAGAAGCGGAGACAGATATTCGGCTTGATCCTCGGCAGTGTTGTCAGTGGGGTCATGGGCGCCGCTGTCGTGGCCACCTTGAGAGGGGACCCCTTGGA
The DNA here is from genome assembly GCA_905221635.1 of Symbiodinium sp. CCMP2456. Lineage (NCBI taxonomy): Eukaryota > Dinophyceae > Suessiales > Symbiodiniaceae > Symbiodinium > Symbiodinium sp. CCMP2456. Next base: position 175,261 of record CAJNDV010035663.1, read on the forward strand.
TGTCGCATTGCCGGCAGTGCAGACAATGGGGGCGTTGCTCGTCTTCTCGGCAGTGGGACTCGGCGCCTACGGCTTTACGCAAGGGGGCTCCCGCAGGGAACTCTAGCCTAAGCTCAGGCTTTTCAAGGCAGCTTATTTTCCGTCCGTGGCTCCAGTCCTCGGACCACGTGGACGCAGAAGAAATATCTAAGTTCTAAGAAGTCAAGGCCGCCGACAGGCACCGAAAGTGCTGGAGGCGCCATCCATTTTCCAGCAGAGCCTTCAGCTTTGTCCTGGCCGCTGGCACCTTGGACGGATGACGGGCCTTGTCCAGAAACCTGGCATGTGCCTGGAAAGTTTCGGGTAGCTGAGCTAGTCCATTCGCAGTGTGCACCTGCTGCCTGCGGAAAACGAGGAACCTCAGAAGCCCCGTTGATTGTGTGTTTCTGCATTGCTTCGTCATGCTAGAATGTGTTGAGATTCGAGGCCGGTTTCAGTGCCTCCTCTTCCTGAGCGGAAAGCCCATCCAGTTGTAAGCTGAAGAGAGGATCTTCCAGAACATGTCTTGTCGGCGCCCTCAGCCTGGTCGTATGTGCGACCCGCGGACGAGACCATCTTGAGCTGGGAGTGCCTGAGACTTCGGGGATCTCTCTTCGCGGGACCGGCAGCGGCTGCAGCTCAGCGGAATATTGGAACTTCTCGAAGCACGTCTCATCTAGAAGCTGACGAACAAGGCGAGCTTGCTGCATGATGGTAGTTGGCACCACGATGTGTCACGACAGTTAGCTTTCTGGATGAGCCTCTGTGGAAGAAGTCGCATGGAAGGACGCGGAAAGCTCCGGTTGCGAAGCAAGCCTACTCCAGCAGCCCCTGATGAGCAATTCAGCCAATGTGCTCCAACGCGGCATGCCTCGTTCCTGCCGTCAAACTGCGACCCGGACCCGGGATGCTGGCAGCAAAAGTCTGTCACGGAGCGAAGCTCTTGCTACGAAGTAGCCTTGGCTTCCAGGACTCGCCAGTCTTCGACAGGCCCCACAATTCTGATGTCTTCCATCCTTTTTAGGCAGTGATGCGTAGGAAGCGATGAAGGCGTAAAGTGTCAAGGGCAGATTTGAACTGGAACGTCGGGGCGAACATTTGCAAATTCCGAGCATGCTGCCCAAGAGAAACTTTGCGGAGAAGTCATTTCTTTCATCCTGGTTGTCCGCGACCTGATTTCGCGCAGCGTTTTGTCATATGTCGGGTAGGAGGTCCATTTTGCCCCGCTTGGCGGCTGGCACGTGCAGTGGAGTACTCAGTCAAGTTCACAGCAAACCGACCGATTGTAAGTGAACTTGCAGTTTGAAGCCCTCATGTGCAAAGGTGCCGCCAGCCGAATTTTGTCGCTGGCGGAGTGTTGACTTTAGGAAAGCATGGCCTGACCCTGAGACAAACCTGGCTGCAGTATCGCAGAGTGAAGACACAGCTTTTACCCGGCGGCATTGCCGCAATTCTCAAGCGTTTTTGCAAGCAAGGAGTCTGTGCAACAATATGTGGGTGAATTTCGAGATCTGGCCAAAAGACCTCGGTCGTTCCTGACGCAGGCACCAACCTTTGGCACAGAAGCCCCGAATCGCAGAGTTGCCCTGGGACAGGTGCTGAATTTGGGCTGCATCGTTTTTTCCGCGCTGATGCTCTGGAAGGGCCTCATGGTGGTAACGAAGAGTGAAAGCCCAGTTGCCATGACCTGAGAGATTCCAGCCTTTCACCAAAAGCATCAAGCCTTTGCAAGTAGCATAGCACCACTGGAAGAAAGAAGGCACTCACAGCGCTGCAATTACTTCAAAGTTAGACTCTGTTTGCACGTCGATCCACCAGCCCGTGTCGGAGGTAGTCGTGCTCAGCGGCAGCATGGAGCCGGGCCTTCAAAGAGGCGACATCCTGTTCTTCGGCCTGAAGCAGGGCGGGGCTAGGTTTCTGTACGGCTTAAGTGTCCGCTGGCCATACCAGCCCTACGAGTGAGAAATATTGGGAGACCTGGAAGACAGCCACAAGCTTCTGTCCTTGACTTTCATTTGGGAGCTGAGGTTTCTCACACTCTTTGGTGAGCCGTGCTGGACTGAGCAAGCATTACTCTCGCCCACAGATCGGGGTGCAGCGCACTTCAAGGTTCAAGCCCGGCGATGTTGTTGTCTTTCAGATAGAGGGGCGGGTGCTGCCGGCAACGTTGCACGACTAAACGAGTTGCCTCCATCGTCAACTGCCTGCTGAAGGACATCCCGATTGTCCACAGGCTCCTGAATGTGCATGAAAAGCCTGCCTGGAACTTATCCGTGTTTGACCTTGTGTGCTCGAGAGTATGAACACTTGAAATCACGCCACGTGTGAGCCAGAAGCTTGGACGAGGATGGAACACTTTCCATGCTGACGAAAGGTGACAACAACCAGGCATGTTGCCGATGTTTGGTGTCTCTGGTCCCTATGTGCCCGCTTCAGTGGAGTACCTGCAAGGTGGATGACAGAGGTCTTTATGCGGCGAGGCAGAAGATTGCTTCATGGCACTGACTCGTGCATAATGTACTCTCAGCAAGTGGAGGCAGCTCTTCCTCAGTAAAAAGGAGATCATGGGACGGGCGAGATACTTGGTTTGTGAAACTGGCGTCTGCCCGATACCCTTCTGTCGGGATCTATAAGCCATTTTGTGTTGCCAGGCGCAGGCATACCTGCCATACGTCGGAATGGTCACCATTTGGCGCGTCCCTCTGTGCACAGAAGGTGTATGAAACCAATTCAATGCGGATCTTCGGACCTAGCTGAGGCTGAACGATTACCCGTGGCTAAAATATGTTCTGATCGGTTCAATGGGCTTCTTTGCTTCTCGGCAGCACCAGTGCCTGCGCAAAGCAGCCACAGGAGACATGGTATGCCTTGTGCACGGTTGCTGTGCCCGAGGTCATAATCGGTCGTGAGTAACATCTTCCGACCCAAAGAGGTTACCAGCCATGGCCGTGGCACTTGTGCAGAACTCTAACATTGTGGACATAGCTCGTAGCCTCCATCCATCTCACCAAGAGTTGTCGTTTCATCGCGGGTTCCAGCCCGCAAGAGTGAGGGGATCCGTGCCATCCAAAACGTGCTGCGGCTCTCTTTTTGCATACATGTGCTTGCCTCAGGCACCAGAGCACGGGTCATGAATGATAACTGTGCGACCTGTCTGTTGCTGCCGAAACTTGAATCGCAGCGTAGCTGTGGCCCAGCCCTGCGGCCAACATTCAGCAGGAGCCTTGCTTGCAAGATCTGTTGCTACTAGGGGAGAGACGAGAGACAGTGACAAAAAGAAGAAGACTGGACGGACACCGACAGAAAGAAGAAGAAAAGGAAATGCGCGAGGCTGACGGAGTTTGAAGCCCATGTGATACTTTTGCCACATGGCCAACATAGCGCAATGTGTTTACTGTTATGAAGTTTTCAGGGCTGATGTTTGAGCCAGTTTGTCGGAAATGTGAAGAGACCGACAGCAGACAGAGCACTTCCTTGGTATACATGGACATGCGATTGCAAGTGATGAGGATATTGTACATGCCTAGAGACGTGGACAGATTTCCCCGCCCGTGCATGGGCTTGCTGTACGAATTTCCATCAGTGGACGCATCATGGACACGGATTCTGTTTCGACCCGATCGTGCTTCGGCGTTGAGTTCTGGCTTTTGTGGATCTTGACATGGACTTGTGCTTTTCTTGTTACTATCCGATTCAGAAAATGACCGAACAGTTCAGCAAGGAAGTCTTAGTATCGAAGCGGTTTTGTTCGAGCTTCTTTGCTGGGAGGGCTCTTGAAGCCTCGGTATCGCGAAGCTGATAGTTGTTTCAGCCTCTCTCAGAAGATAAGCTCTTGGTGAGATTTGTCCATCCCCGCACAAAGCCAGGCCTGGGTGATGAGGCTTCAGGACTGATTCGTGCACAAACGCGGCCCGGGAGGAGATTATAGGGCTGCGTCTGCGAGCTTGACAGGAGTCGCGAAAGCAAAGGTAAGGTTCACCTCAGGTGAGAATGCCAACGACTCCCGACATAAAGGCAGAAGATTATTACAAGGCCATGGCCGGCCGCCACACTGAAAAGCCAACCTCCCTGATCACTCAGCCGTTTGTGAAGCCTGCAGGTTTTAGGAGTGGATCGGAGTGCCTCCGACAGCGAAATTGCCAAAGCCTACAAGAAGTTGGCTTTGAAGTGCGCAAACCTCTGGCACCGAAAGACACGTCCATCCGGCGCTCATGGCAGGTACCACCCAGACAAGAATCCTGACAACAAAGCTCAGGCAGAAGAAAACTTTAAGGCCGGCTTGAGGATGCTTGCGGCTCGCATTTTCTCACTCTCAGCTCTACTACCGCCCGCAGGTCATCACAGAGGCCTACGAAGTGCTCCACGACCACGACAAGCGAAAAGCCTACGATCAGCCCCTCGGAATGCACGTCGCACAGATTAGCCTAGAGTCTAGATCACAAGTGCAGGTTTGGCAAAATTGGCGTGCCCGGTGGTGCCGGAGGGCCGGGAGGAGGTGCCACGAGAAGATTTTGCCGGTGCTTTCACGACGGCGTGGCTCGCATCGCCTGCCGAAACTGTGACTCCTTCTCCAGCACAATGAAGCTGGCTGTGCACATGACAAACTACGAGCTGTTCGGTTTGCTCATTGTGCTGAGTTGTCGTTTGTTCTTCTCTCTCTGGCTAGTCGGGCATTGGCAGGACCAGGCGTTTCTTTTCAGCATGCCGATGAGATCTTCAAGGCTGTGCTTTGAAGTAGAGAAGCTTAAACTCGAAACTTCGAAACTGCATGATGCCGAGTGCCGATTCGCTGAAAAAAGTTTCATTTGGCGTCCTGCCAGGCCTTCTTTGGTGCAGGGGATCCATTCTCTTTTTTCGGGGGCGATGGCGATGACGACATTGCAGGCAGCCGTGATACTTGTCTCGTGCCTTGCTGAGTCACCATGTCTCGTAAGCTGCAGGATTCTTCGGTGGCAAGGGTGGCATGTGGGGTCCTGAGCGGTGCACGAATCTTCCGCACTGCACAGGTCACCAGTCCCAAGCGAGTGAACCTGTTGGTAGTCGGGTAGTAGCGTCGATAAGCAGGCCTGGCGGAGCCAGAGTCATCTTCAGGACACCAAAAACCGCCCATGTCTCAGTATGTTGTTGGCCAATCATCTTTCCAGCGCAGGAATGGCGGCATGCCGGGTCCATGCCTCAGGATCAAGATCCATAGTTCTAGGCAAGTCATCAAGTCCGCCACACACACATATGCCCGACCGACATAAGTCCATCTCGCTGCAAGAAGGCATGGGCGGAATGGGCGGAATGGGCGGCATGGGCGGCATGCCTGGGATGGGTGGCGGTGACTTCGGCGGCTTTCCAGGCCTGCTTGCTTTTGCAACGTGAGCATGTTTCAGGCATTGGTACTCCGCCAGCACGTTCTGCTTGGAATCATGAGGCTTCGGTGGAATGGGCATGGGCCCAATGGGCGGAATGATGGGCAAAGGCGCCGGCAAAAGCAGGCCAGGTATTTCCAGGTAGATTTGTACGAGACAAGAGTTTTAGCATAAACCAGGCCGGCCCCACCTGCCTGGGCCATGCCAGTAAACACTGCCCTACTCCCAGGAAAGCTTGGCATGCGCAGGCCCAATAAGTTGGCCGCCGTGCGCTTCGCGTCAACTTAGGCCGTTGTCATCCACGGCCTGAAGTCGCCAGAGCACAATTCCAAACAAGGGACAGCTCCGCAGTTTGAAGATTGAGTGTTTCGGAGAAGACGCGTCCTTGGACAGGAAAGTCGCGGCCTGGGATGACAGCAAAGGCAGATACGAGGTCCCATCCCCGCTTCGTCACCGGAGCACGAGGGCAATTCTGTACAAGCTGAGGTCTCGCTGGATTCCGAGGAGGTCACACTTTCGCTGAGGCCCAGGGCCTGCGACAAACTGCTTTATCATGTGCAAAAAGTCGGCGAATGGGAGAGTTGTATCAGCCAGTGCGAGCCTTCTCCATTGTCGCTAGAGCTGTCATCTTAGCACACAAGTCTGCCGACGGAGCATTCTCAGGCCTGCGAACCTCACGCAGAGATGCACGATTAAGATTGCCGGAGCCTTACTTGGGTTCCATGTGCGGTGATCGAACCATGAAACTCCAGGTCGGAATTGAATCGCAGCCCGAGCTGTCGAAGTCTCAGTTCCCAGCTCCACAATCTAGATAGAGAGGGCCTCATCGAGGAATGGGAAGTCGGCGCAAATTCTGAGTTTCGACAAAGAGCAGGGAACCCAGAGCCTTCGGAGCGGAGAGGGGGCCGGTGCTTCGCGGCTGAAGTCACAGGAACTGGCGATACACAGTTCGACTAAAGGCCGCTTGACTGCAATAAAACGGAGGCGACAAGGAGACGGAAAGTGCCAGCTGCCCTGTCTTGAGACTCTCTGACAGCTATGGCTACGGATTGAGTACCGACCACGAACGACAAGTGCTCTGCAGTTCACATGCAGAGGAGCGACCCGCAAGTGGCCGGGATACACTCGGCTTGCAGCCGAGCAATGTGATCCTGCCTAAGGCATGACCTGGATTTGTTTTTCAGGGAGCGGTGCACATGTAGAACAAGTCATCAGATAGCGCACACTATTGCTGACGAAATTCTGTCGAGAAACACAAGTCGTGCCTCAATCACCAAGTTGAGTAGAATCACGGGATGCACTGGGCTGCAGCAGTATTGGTTGTATGTTCGAGCGACCATTCCGGGGAATCTCCGTGCACCAAGATGAAAGCTCCTCGACCCGGCGTCGTCGAGTTAATGCTTTGCGATCTCAATGCTGGTCCAACCCGCAACATGTAGACCAGACCAAAACCAAATTTGTCGACGCTGCCCCTCTTGCTTTGGATATGTACAACATGACCTGCAGCTGCAGGGAACCAGAGTTGTTTTGGCAAACCTGGGCAAGGAGGAGTTCAATGGTCTGCCTAGACCCAAGAGCATCAGCCATGCGTGAAGAATCCATCGCGGTCTGCACTGTTGCCCGACCAAGGATGGCAAACATCACGGACGTGCATGAAGACACATCCAGCGACCTGTCTGGGTTTCTCGTGTGCGAGGTTGCCTCGGATGGATATCGTACATGTTTGCTTCGATTGCTTGCATGTCCAAGGATACGAAGTTGCATGCCAGAATGGGAAGGCCATCAAGATCAAATTCGAGAACGTCATTTGCTAGCTGCTAGCCCGGTCGCCTGCGTGCCTTCCAGCCCGTCACCATTCGACGAATGCGAGGTTATTGTTTGTAGAGTCTCAGAAAGCAGTATCATTCGAAGATCATGGGGCAGGCTGTGATGGCAATGCAGAAATGTTGACCCTCAGACTGGCCGATTCTGCAACCGGTTTGCTCATGCAAGACGGTGGGAAGGCCAATACGACCATGAATACGCCGTCAGGATGCACAATCACACCCAGAACACGACCAAGAAAGCCTTGGCGAGTTTTCATGGTCCGCAGAGATGACGCGGCTTACGCCTCGCGATTAGTGTCCACTCTTGCAGGCACGTTCTTGTGCTTTTCAGCAAATTAGTGCCGCGTGCTCTGGTTTGTTGATTCACATGCAAGCAATATATCATATTTCTGATCTAGAAGAAGCACAGACGTAAGGGGATGCACCGAAGAGAAACGTTCTGTGACACTGGCATTACCAGTAAAGGACGCTGCATGCTGGAAACCAGGTTTGCCACACTGTCCGAAAGCAGGCTCAAGATGGTTTCAGCCCACGAAGCCACGTGCTTCAGCCGCGTGAGGTTCAGTGTGGACAGCCTGAATCCCACGGGCTGGCCTAGGCAGCCTTTGCACCAAAAACTCGCTGATGCGCCTCACCGTGCAAAGACTGCAAGAAGCACTTTCTTCCACGCTGCTGAAAGTTTCAGCACATGCCCGCTTAGCTGCGTGGTGTGTTGCGCTTGCTGCTCAAGCATGGGATGTCGGCCATGGCTGCTGAAGGGCAAAAGGAAGGGGAGCTGGCGCCTCAGAATGAAGGCGACCGTTGACGATGAAGACTGACGATGAATTGGTCAAAGGCTGGTCATCAATGCCTCTGGGGCTTTGGCTAGCAAGGTGGCGCAGCATCGTTGTAGTTTCCGCAGTGCACTTTGCAGATCTTTGCGGTGTGAACGGGCCTCGTCAACCCCCCCCCCCCCCGCGAAGTGGCAGCAGAAGAGGATGGCAACTGGGGTCCCGAAGTAGATCAAGTCGTGTGTGGGACTCGGCAGACGGGCAAGGCATTCGAAGTGGTCTTGTGGTGCAGAGAGTTCCAGGTCGACCGTCTGGCAGCTGCTGAAGGATGCTAAGCCTGGATCCGAGATCTCAAGTCCCCTGTCCCTGATCTCCGCCACGATTCTGCAAGCAAAATTCATCATCAAAGCGCAATATCCCTCCGATTCTTACCCTGCCAAGATCAAAGTGCCGCATTAAGCCAGTTCCGCCGGCCTGAGGCACCTATTTCCTCCCACGGAATCCATGGTGCAGATTACTGTGAGGTTTGGCAGTGCCGCGCTCAAAGTCGCGGCGATGTGACCAGCTAGGGACTCTCTTTCCCCTACATACGAGGCCGGACTTATGTGATCACGGGCAAGGCGGGCTTGGCAACTTGGGGCCTCGCTCGGGCCCTCTGCCTTGTCCTGGGAGCCCCAGAGCTTGTCGAGGACAGCACCTACTATGTGACGAAGTGGACAAACTCCTGAGTGCTTAGGAGAAGTCGGGCCAGCCTAACAAGCTCCTGATCCAGGTGCCAAACGACGTACCTTGCGAGGCATGCAGAATGGCGAAGTGCATTTGCAAGAAAATGTTTCGTAAGTTGGCTTTTTCTGCAAGTAAAGCAAAGCGAGTGCAGTAGGTGCAGCGCCGAGTCTGAAGTGCTATCAGAGGCAGAGGTTTGGCTCAAAGCCTGCAGCAAAACGTCGGCATGCCCGGAAGGGTAAGCATCCAGGCATAAGTTATGCTGCGTTGGCAGGGGCTGAGACTTGTTAAGCAACAGAGCTGAATCATCAAAACCTTCTAGCGGATGCAATCTCCAGATTGCCCGATGCCATGAAGTCGGGCGGTCTGTCCAAACTGCAGTCTGCAGTTTCTCAAGTCAAGCAGGCTGCAAAGATTTGCACTGCTTCGCATGCTGCCATTGCTGACGAAGACCCGAGTTGAACATTCGGTCACGGGATGTGAGGTCAATGCATTGAAGGGGGACTCTGCGCTGGAGGAGATCTGCATGATCTGCTTGATTGAAAGATCAACCACAAGAAGCCGAAGCGTCTTTCTTCAGACAGGACTCTCCGACAATCAAGGTATGTGTCCGAGTTCGGCCGTTCATCAAGGAGGAGGCAAGAGGAAGACGGAGGAATTTACTTTAGAGCTTGGCGGAATGTGCCTATAATAAAGGGACATGTAAATCGGTCTATATCTGCTGCCAAGTCCCCTGCTGTCCTGGCCCAGACCCTGAGAAAAAGCATCTAGTGCGTAAAAGCAGAAGAGATGCTTGAAGATTCCTGCCGTGGCAACTGATGCAGAAACGAACTTCTTGCATCTCGTGGAGCATTTTGTTGGAAAGCCGCGGCAAGGTGGAGGGGCAGCGATCTGGCGGAGAATGCAAGCTTTGTGTCGAGATGCCGACGCTCTGCAAGGGTGTGCAAATTCGGTTTAACCTACGGCTGTCTCGAAAGGCTGTCTCGAGGCATGGCTTGCAAGGCCCTTGCCGACTAACCAAGGACAGAGACATCTGTGAGGATGTGGAATCCTGAGGAGATTGAGGAAGATATGTCGCTCGCATGAGATTTCAAGCTTGATGCCGATTTTATGTTGAGAGCTTGGATGACATTCACGTCTGTGCAGCATCGCGAGCACCAGATGCATGCTTGTTTCCTCCTCGCAAGGCGCGGCTTCGAATTCGACAGCCGCCTGGCCGACAATCTTCCAGTGCTACTACGAGGTTTCAATTTCAATCTTTAGCTGAATTTGGTCGATCTGTGCTATTCCGATGTCGGAAGCGCCGAGGATGCTACTGGTCGCACAGCTCAGACAATCCTCTCTATGCCACGCAGGAGACGCTGCAGAAGGACTCGCGGGGTCTGACAGAAATAGCGGCTTTATGAAGTTCCCTGGGTGCCTGCCTTTCTGACCTGCAAAGCCAGGAGCTGGGGGAGACGATGCCGCTTAGCAAAGACAGTTTGCGACCTTACGTCCCGAAAATTCTACAGTTTAAACCGCCCGCGTGTTTAGCAAGCGTTGCGATTTGAGCTGCTGCTTCGCTGGGTGCGAGCGCAGCCAGCTGGCCAAAAGCAGGGATGCGCGTTGCGCGTGCGCGCGCGCGCCCGCGAGGGCTGTGCACATCCGGCTGTGCACATCCCCTGTTCAACACGACACCTAAACGCACGGAATAGTAGTGATCTGTTCGGAAGAGTCGGCCAGGACATGGCTAGCACGACTGTGCAGACACACGCTTGACAAAGGCTAGAGCACGCCATGAACGGCTTCAACAACTGCATCTTCGCGTATGGCCAAACAGGCAGCTAGGGCCTCAAAGGATCCAGGACCGAGCCAACGAAGCCACGCCAGAAGAAGCCACTCTTGCGGGCCAGGGTGCTGAGGCGGCAAGTCCTACAGCGTGCTTGGCGGCAAGGGTGAAGAGCGGGGCCTGCTTCCTCGAGTCGTGGAGGGGTGTCTCGGCCACAGTGCATTCGGATTACATGCCCGCAAAGTGCTTTAAGCCCTGTGCTGGCTTTCACTTCTAGCAAAGACTGTTTCAGGTTGTTCGATCACTTCGAGAAGCTTCCTGAGGACGTCAGCATAATCTCACGACCGAGTTGCATTTTGAACACTGACTGCTCTGTCCAGCCAGGGCGCTACATACAAGACTCTTGTGCCTCAGCTGGTCTGGCATATTCTTGCTGTGGGCTTTGTCCGGGGCAGGCCGGTGCGAAATCCGAGTGTCAAGTCCCGAGGGGAAGAATCCTCTAGAGACGGAATTCAGGTTTAGGATGATTCATCAGGGTTTGTTTCAGTCTTCAGACCGTCGCTGATTTCGAGAATCCACGGGAAGACGGTGTGCAATTCTCAAGGTTGCTTTCATGGAAATTTACAACGAGCAGATCCGTGACCTACTGGCACTTCGGCTGCATGTGCCTAGCGAGACGATTGCACAGCGAGTCAATCTGTGAGTCAGTCAGACTCGACGATGTCAGCAAATGTTGTCGCGAGGCACCTGCCACAGACAGTGAAAACAAGAAGCTAGAAGTCAAGCAGCACCCGGTTCTTGGAACCATTGTGCCAGGCAGTGTCCAGTGTTTGTAATAGCATGTAATAGCATCAGATGCACATGTGCAGCTTCCCGACGAAACCGCCAGGTTTGACGGAGGCTGCGGTTGCATCCTGTGAAGAGGTGCTAAACCTGGTGGACTATGGCACACAGATGAGGCGCGTGAATGCGCAGTGCACCGTGGGGCTGCTCCATGTTCTTGTGGCGTCGCTTTAGGGTCCTTTGCCAATCCAGGCATGTCTCGGCTACGGCGATGTGTCTTGGTCACATCGTGATCTGTCATGATTGTGTAATGTGCCACCGAAGGTGCATGGGGCAGAGTTAAGAAATGTTCTGCATTCATTTTCTGCTCAGGAATGCGACAAGCAGCAGAAGCCTGCCCCTCAAAACCACGATGCTGATCCTTTGCAAGAGGCTACGCGGTCTTGGGGGCCCTTTGCTACAGGCCACTGCATCTTCACCTTCAAGACTTCACTAACAGAACCAGATCAGCCATCGAAGGTCTCGCAGAATCTTGCCATGCATGTGGAGTGTTTTCGGCAGAGCAGCAGAGCCCCGGCGAGACCGGAGAGCCCGAGGACCCACCTCGTGGATCTTGCAGGCTCAGAGCGCGCTGGCCGAACCAAAGCCACGGGCGACAGGACTGCGAAGACAGCCTAACGCCGCCCAAATTGTGCTCTGCTTGGTTGGAGATGGTGCAGGCTCAAGGAAGGAGCAGCCATTAATCAGAGCTTGTCAACGTTGGCCAGGACCGGACCGGGTTGGTGACAAGAGTTGGCTCAATGTGGGACATGTCTCAATGTGGGACTTGCAGGGTCATCTCCGAGCTGGCGAAGTCCTCGAAGACGAAGAAGAAATCCAACCCTCCTTTCAGGGAGTCGAAGTTGACCTACATTCTCAAGGAGAGCCGTTTTCTGGCTGCTTCAACGTCAGACTTGCGTCCATGCTTGTAAGCTTCGGGCACAGGAGTCCCTGTGTGGGAACTCCAAGACGATCATGATGGCGGCCATCTCTCCAAACTTCCTGGACTTCGAGCCTGGGACCAAACGAGCCTTAAATGTGAGACCTCAGACTGAGGTTAAGATCTGCGGCGTAGTTAACCCAAGTGGGACTTTCCAGTGCAAGCCGATGTGAGAACCAAAAGCTGCAAGAGTCTGAGTGTGCAGGGATCTGGCCAAGGACGAGACTTTGTCGACATTAAAGTTCGCACAGTCCGTGAAACAGGTGCAGACGAAGGCACCGTGGGTGTATGAACCATGTTTGAACGGATATTCCGGCAAAGACAGGCGTTTGTGTGTATGTGTGTGTGTGTGTGTGTGCATGTTGTGCATTGTGAGTTTCTCTTATGAGCATTCCAATTCTGCTCCCCCTTTCGAAGCCTTATCATGACCTCTGATGCTGATTACAACGTTGCCAGGCTGTTCAAAACGTGTCCTGGATGCGACAGAATTGTCCGAAGTTGAGGGAATCCGGAGGCATTTGGAGGCATGGGGTCCTACAGCACGAAGTAGTGGGCTCTGCCTTCTTGCTTCGGTGTCATGCGCTGCAAACAGTTTTTCGAGGGCTGGGGGCACATGGCAACTCTATGGGCCTTAAGTTGTTCAGTGCTTCAAAAAGGCATTGTTCAGCCTCGCAAGGCTCCAAGAAATGTCGTGGCTGTTGTAGGCGAGTGTATGCATGCTTTCCTGTACGTATATGTTCACACATACACAGGGGCATACGATTACACAAGCAGGTAAGTGTGCCTATCGCTGGGGGCTGTATGCACCGAGGCGGTCAACATGTCCAGCGTCGAGGCGCAACTTCGTGCCGAGCTGAATGCATTGCTGCTGGGACAAGTTTAAAATCGGATCGGTCACAGCAGCCACGTTGCATCAATTGTGGGGTTACGGGGACTGGGGAGGGGTTGCTTCGCAATTGCAACGGTGCTTCGTGTGTGATGCATCGGTGAAGAAGAGGGTGACTTGCACGATAAGTTACGGCACGCCTGTCAAGCAGCGAATTCAGGAAATCACAGCTTAAGATGTACGAGGTGGGCTGTCCCCTTGCGACAGACTCGAAAAGCTTCCGCAGATGAATTACGAAGCGAGCAGTCGTGACCAGGACGGATCCCCCACTTCTTCTGCCAACGTCTCCTCCGAGGAGTTGGTGTTCCTGAAGAGGTGTGACCAAATGTGTCGGTTTTGATTTTTTCGGCCTAAGTTCACAGTCATGAAGCAGTGAGGCGTCTGGAAGAGCAGGAACAGTTCTGTGCTTACTACGGCAAGGTGACAGACTGAGTTCAGAGAGCTGCCCTGCCTTCGTCACATCCTTCAGCCTACACCGGAAGTACCTGGCACTGTGAGGATTGGGACAGCCTTCTCGCCGAGGAGAGGGAGCGAAGCTTGGTCTGAACTTGGACAAGAGAGAGAGAGAGAGAGAGAGAGAGAGAGAGAGCGAGAGAGAGAGAGCGAGAGCATGCTTCTGACGCTTCGAGGCATGGACACCCGGAGTTACCAGACTGCAGGCAGCACACGGCTTCCTAGAGGGATTGCAGTTTTACCCATTGCGCAAGGCCTGCAAGTGACCATTTTTTCTGTTCCATCAGAGCTGTTGAGCCAAGGGACGTCCCTGCATCCCTCCAAATTGGGTGACAGGGTCAAGAAGTCTCCGTCAGACAGGCGGCAGGAGAGCACACGTCTGGGAAAATCAATACTGCAAGACCCTTCAAACCTTCCTTCGTCGATAGCGCGATTTTTACGTACAAGAGCGGAAGTCTTGACGCCTCTTCGAGACTCGATCGGTGGTGAGGAGTTCGTTTTGCATCGAAAGTGCTGGTCCCTTCGCTTGTTTTCAGGACCACAGCTCCGATGCATCTCGTCAAGAAGCAGAAGCACTGATATGATTCAGAAGCTTCTTCAAGTTGTGTATCCAGTGAGACGGCAGTTGCTGCGAACTTTCCTGCAGCAAGTCGGTGCCAGCACCCACATACAAAACCTCGGGTTGCTTCATAAGTTGGCGATCTCATTTTATGCAGATTCACTCGATGCTGAAGACTGTGTCCTGCGTGCAGAACTGAGGAGGATGCAGATATGGAGGAGGATCAGGAGTCCATCACCTGCTCCCTGCGACTTGGATCAACCTGAAGGCTGAAACATGCTGAAAGCCTTCACATCACAGAGACGGTTCGAGGTTGGAGCTCGGCAAGCCGCCCGACGTGCTGCCGCCAGGAGGGAATCTTGGACGATCTTGGATGGGACTTGCAGGAAGGCGACGGAGCGAAGCTCAAATCCGCAGCTGCCAAGGAGACCGTCTTTGTGCGCGCCGATTCGACTCTCTGCTTGCTTCAGTGTTTCAGACCAGGCATTCGGCGAAAGAGGAAGACCGTCGCTTTGCAATGCCCCGGATAGCTCAGGCAGCTCTTTGGCGGTGGTGGGGCCGATGGCTCAGAGCCTTCTCAGGGAAGGTGCACGGCCGCGTGCAGAGAACCTGAACAGGCGGGGACCTGTTTATACTTGCACAAGTCTGTGGTCGGGCCGCCGTTGCGATTTATGGGTTTTCGTCGCGGCTTTCGGTTCATCTGCGGTGACAGACAGCTCGGAATCGGGTACTGGGGTCAGACGGGAATTTGATCTTGAATCGATTTCGGGATTCTGTTCTGCCTCGATTGAATTTCGGGTCTACTCCGGCATGATTTGGTGCACTTGGTTTTGAAGATGCACGTGCACATGCTAATATGACTACATCAACACGTCAGCTGATTCACCTCCCGGTGCTATCCATGTTGCACTGCAACGAGAGTACATCCAAGCTCCGTCGAACGGGAGCAAAAAATAACGCTTGCGCAGTACTCCTAACTCGAATTGGGGCGTTACTTCTAACAGTCCCATTCTAGGAGTCATGCGGGAGGGAGAGAGAAGAACACCCTGGAAAAAAAGCCTGTGACAAGCATTCGCCAGGCGCGTGCTGGAGCTTTCGCGGTTAGCAGAGGAGACCCAGGAGCTCCTAAACCGCGAAAACGGAGGCATCCCGTTGGAAGGGTTCTGGCTGGCTCTGTGCTGTCCGCTGCACTTTGTTTTGTGAGGCGAGATGTCGATTCAAGTCCTTGTGGTGGTGGATCCGCTGGACGCGGAGACCTTCGAGGCTGGGCCGCGGAGGTGCCTGCAGTGGCCCTTGCCCATCTTTGGATGGATTTCTGTTCGAGGCGGGGTTGGTGGTGCAAGCGGCCTCCTCGAAATCTTTGCCGTCGTCCTGGGCGTGGTGACTTGGATGAACTTTGGACGAACTTGGATGCAAGATGTTCTGAGTCTGGAGCGTGGCCTTGAGACGTGGCCAGGCCTCGCAACGAGTCTTCCGAGGCCGTGGCTAAGTGGAAGTCCGAATGTCCTGACAGGCAGCGTAGCGCACGTCGTACTTAGGCCAGCGAGACTGGAGAAAGGAAGGTGGATTGGTGCTCTGCGCACCTTGGACTGCAGGGCTAAGGGGCCGGTGTCCGTGATGTCGGCCTTTGGACCTCTGAAAAGCAGCTCCTGGGCATTCGGTACGGGACTGAGGACTGAACTCGAGAAACGGCTGAACTGGCTGAAGTCCAATGTGTGCCCCGCATCCAATTTACCGAAGCTGCTCGGTGTTTGCCTCCTTGCTCCTTTCCTTTTTGAGCACCGGTACATACAGTGGCACACAGACTCGCTGAACCGACTGCAACTCAGGTCAAATTCCACAAGAAGTGCAGAAGAGATGTGGCTTGCAGCGGCGCGAGCCACTTCCGGCACCTTGGCACAAGCACGAAGCCATAGCGCCATAGTGGCTCGGTCCTACGACTCCACGTTTCTGCTGGAAACCTTCTGACTTGGTTTAGCCTCCCAGCAGGTTATGATGCGCTGGAAGCTCTCCAGAAAGACAACGCAGCGATGGATACTTGGCCAGAGTAGTAACGTTCGAAGGTCTTGTGCCGCAACTTTGGTTTGTTGCATTCGCCAGGTGGCTAAGATTGCAGAGTTGGAGTCCAGGCGGTCACTGCATCCGTTTCTGTTTGTTTCGTCCTCCCATCGCGTGGTGCCAAGCTGCAGCATGAAGGCTTAGAGAAGCCGAAGGTCCACGCAGGGCTGAGAAGGCCAGGGTGTAACGTGGTGCTGCCATCGAAAGCTCCCTGAAGAAGCGCTTTGGTTCAGGAAGGGCCGAAGCTTCGCAGCAACTCAGATGCAGGGAAATGTGCTAACATGCCGATACCCTGACCCATGCAAGCCTGTCCAAAACCTCTCCAAGGTCAGAAAGCAAGGGATGCGGTCAAAGCCATCGCAGCCAGCTTCGAGACTGTAGCAGCCCCAGTGCATTTGCCGCATGGGGACAGCTCAGCAGATTTGATTCCGGATTAGGAACTGGTCGTGCGCACGTCTGAGGCCCTTGGAGCGATCGATTCCGCCCAGCTCACTTTGCAAAAAGTCAACAGCACGAGCGTCTGATCAGCTCGAATAGAGCGGACGTGATGCTACCAATGCTACTGATGTTATGGCAATGCAGGTGTTCGAGCTTGTGTACATATTTCGTAGACTGCATGAGCACAAACGTGCTCTGCACATCTGTCATTTCCAATGCCTTCGGCACCAAGTTAATGCGGCCTGCTGCGGAGCTCTTGAGGCTCAGGCCTTTGCATGCATTCTATCATAAAGGGATCCAAACACAACAGGGCCCCCAGAGATCTGCAGAGCCTTTGAATCGCTTCCAAGAACACATGAGCGGCGTTTGCAGAAAGGTCTAAGTCTAGGTCTCTTAATTTTGCGATATTGTAGGAAGGTCCTCACCTGCCGGGTTATGCCTTGTACTTGTGCTCTTGCAGGAGCCTAGGGCTCGAAGAGAAAGCTTTGACAAAATTCTTGTCCATCGAAGTGAAGATGAGCCAATCCAGATGACCGTGTTGTACTGTACCACCTCAGCACCGTATTCACGACATCCGACTCGAAGAAATCTTTCGGACTGCAGTAGCTCGGCAGCGCAACATGCACTCCGGCGTTTTGAGTTGCGCCGCACAATAATTATTTAAGTCCTTTAATGCCAGAGCCTCGGCACAACAGGTGGGAAAGATCGAAGCTTGTTTTTGGGGACTCGATGGAGGCTTCTTGTCAAGCCTGCGCCCAATGGTGATGCGGGCACTGACAGCTGGGAGCTCGTGGGAGCTATGGGAGGCTTTGAGCTGGGAGCTTAGACTTGATTGAGCGACGTGGAGGGACTGCAACGGTCTGCAAGCAAAGGAACCGTGCGTCGGCTTTCATCTCCCAGCAGGACGAACAACTGCAGCCTGAGCCTTACAATCGCCAACGCAAAGCTGAAATTTTGTGACTCCATACTCCACTGCAATCGGTTGCAAGATGGCAGGCCAGTGCTGCGAGAGGTCACCTGACCGCAAGACGCATACAGCCCTTGCGCGAGAGCCGAGCGATCGATGCTAGGTGTTGCAGCTCTCGCGGCTAGCTGTGGGAGCTTCCACAGGATCCTCAGAGCTCTCTGCGCTAGCGGCGGCCCGGCAGCAGTTTCAAATCCGTTGTGACGTGACTGTTACCCCAGCCTCGCCCGATGCGCCATGTCGTTTTCTGAGGCCAAAGTTCGCCAGCTGGCAGCAAGCAGACCCGGCCTCAGTGGTGACTATCCGCTGCCACTTCCGACACTGACACCACAGACGATGAATCCGACACAGACTCAGCATACCAGGCACAGCTGCAGCCCCACTACTGGAAGCTGTGGACTTGCATGGTCTGGTCGAAATCTCGGGATTGCGCTGTTAGATAAGGTTTGCTCGCTTGAGTGGCTTCTTCCCCTGCTTGCAAGCATCTCACTAAGGGGGAGTGCGTGGCACGCCTGCCTGGACGGTCAGTCCACACGCTTTGCCATTGCATTCTTAATTATACTTTATCCATGTGTGCCGTTTGATTGCAGAGCAGCGTTTGGTGCAAAGGATCATGTGCTCAGCTTGT
The DNA here is from genome assembly GCA_905221635.1 of Symbiodinium sp. CCMP2456. Classification (NCBI taxonomy): domain Eukaryota; class Dinophyceae; order Suessiales; family Symbiodiniaceae; genus Symbiodinium; species Symbiodinium sp. CCMP2456. The sequence goes on from CAJNDV010035663.1 coordinate 193,471, forward strand.
CAGCTTCACAGAGCATGTGCTTTCAGCAAAAAAGTTGGATCTGAGGAAATGTTGACCGAAGATATCTGTGAAGCCTTTCGTCGAGTGGTCGAGATTCGCAGCTGCCAAGCAGTAGCCCGCAGATTTCAGGAGCCGGGCGCAGAACAGACTGGCAGAGGTCAAACTGTTGATGATGGAGTGTTCTGCAGTATGTGTTCAAAGCATGGAGGGGTGCAGGGCCGTGGGGCTTCTGATCTTGAAGGTTGTACAGAAGTTGCTGATGAGCTGGTACCTACTGGCGGGTCGCCGTTTATGTTATATGTCAAGTTGGCAGCAGCATACAGTATGCCAAGCTAAGCACTGCCTCCAGCGTTTCCACTCAAAACCCAAAAGGGGTCGTGCGGGATTGAAGCCCGACAGAAAGACGAACAGATAGCGAGGTAGACGTGACGAAACGCGCTTGGTAATACCCCAGCAGAAACGAGGGGCGAAGGTGTGTTTTCCTCGTTCTGAGGACCTCAATGAGGCAGTTCTCGGATGAGTGTAGCTTCTCAGTGTTTGCTGAAGTTTTTTCCGTCCTTCGGGGAAAGCACAATGCATGAAGTTGCTTGCCATCTTGTCTGCTGAGCGGTTTCCAGCTTGTTTGGCCTTACCCAAGAGAAAAAGATAGATCCCTCGCTTGATTGATAATGGCCTCGCGGCAGGATACGGACTTTGCTCCCCTTCTCGATGGCAATGAGCAGTGGCGTGCCGAGCTCGACTGCTGGAAAGCGCTGCTGGCGCCCTTTCCTTGGACCAATGCTCGGGCATCGGTCATGAGCCGCTCCTCTTGACCTGGCGTTGTGAGCTGCTCTGCATATTCTTCCGGTGGCGTCTGAAGTGTGAGGTCAAGTGCTTGCTGCGGCAGATCTCTCTGAGCCGCTGACCATGCATCCCCAACTCGTGCCCGAGAGTGCACTGCTTTCTTGAGTCGTCTTGGAAGGTTCTTGATCTTAGTTTTTGAAGCGGGACCGGTTCCATTCTGCACGAGCCAGGGCATGAAAACCACCTCGGCCAGAGACCCTTGTGACGAGGTGCGCTCTTTCGAGATACTTCGTTGCTTGGGTGCCGACCTGTTGGACAATGACACGAAAGGCGCTCGTTGTTGGAATCGTGGTCGTCGGCACCTGACTTCGTGCGGCCTTGCCTTCAGGTTCGGTGGTGAGACTGCAGCGGCACGGGGAGAAACTGGCTTGCTGGGCAAGCACGGAGATCACAGAGAACACGTTGCTTGCTTATCGGCAGAGCGTTACTTGTCTGGAAGATCGTGTTTGATGAAGCTCAGGGTTAGTAGCTCGCGTGGCGAAGACGGGACTGCTTATTCCAACCGTCCTGTGTGAAGTTCGAGAACTTAGAAACCGTTAGCTCCTGGGCAGCGTTTTTCGCAGTGCGCCAGAGCCCAAGCTGAAGGATCCCATGACAGCGGCTGCTGGTAGCAGCCAGGCTGCCGAAAATTACCAAAACGAAGCGCCCTGAACAACTGCCGTTGTCGCCCCGTGCGTTCGCACAGTGAGGCTCTCGTGGAAGCTTTTTGATGAAGTGATGCTGCTGCTGCTGCTGCTTCTCATGGGGCACGACTGATCCTCTTGGGTTTCAGGAGCACCTTCGGCTCTAAATGCTTCCGCCGAGACGCACAGCACGCTGTGGGCACTGCCGCGATGAGCAGCCAGACAGCAGCGGCTTTACAACTGCTCTTCGACTGGTTGCCTGTCCGCCGATCGACAAATCTAACGTTCCAGGCACTGCAAAGCAGAGGGTTTTCGTCCTGGAATTAGCCGCACGATGATGCTGACTGGCCTTGGGGTCCCGGCGCCGGAGTGAGTAGTTTGCAGCGAAACAAACAAACAACGGCACGCCTGCAAGCTCTGCATGTATTGATCTGCATTGCCTGATACATCAAACCGCCAAGACTTCGCAAGCTGGCAAGCTTACATCGGAGAGAGTCTCCGGTACTCGCCACTCTCACCAAGTTTCTAGCATATTCATTGCCGTCTGTGAATCCTTGTTTTCTGCGGCTGATGGAACACCAGTCCGTAAACCCGGCACCTAGGCCTCTGCGCAGGGATGGCACGCACAAATCTCGTTATATACAGACCTCCGGAAAAGACCTTGACGAGGGTTTAGGTTGAAGGGAAGCGTGCGCAGGGCCGGGAATCAGGACGTCCGCGGGGCTCGCGCATTGTCTGTACTTTTCCTGACGGCCTAAAGTGATTTGTCCATTTTGTCATTTCTAGACTGTCGACGGAACGCTTGTCACGCCTCAGGTAGTAGGTCGCAAGGAGAGCGATGTGGTGTCGCTCAAACCAGCAGAGGCAGCAGAAGAAGCTGCACAGGCACATAGAGCTTCTGCAGCGGTACTTGTAGGGTACTTTGGAGCTGCGCAGCGCAGCTTCCAGGTACAAAGATTGAGCTTTGCACATGGCCACTGACTTTGTCTCCACAGGCAAGGGGAGCACTCGACGCCGCGGCGAAGAAGCTACTCGCAGAGATCAGACTGGAGTGAAGTTTGGGTCGGTGTTGACTTCATTGGCGGGCCGAGCGAGTTGGCGGTCAGGCAAGTTGGAACCATTTTGGGCCCTTATGGTTGTGCAGGGAAACCTTGTGTTGGGAGATGGTAGCAACGCCTCAGGATCCCATATCATTCCAGCAGTGCAGGTACACGGACTGCCACGAGTGCATCGGATATGGAGTTCAAGCACAAACAGTCTTTTCAATTCGTGTGATGCTATCATGAAACGGCACTGGCTTGCACAGACAGCGCTGGTTTAGCAGTTTAGTATGACGTCGTTACAGCATGCCGACCTGAGCAGCCCACCCCGAGTCACAACTGACCTCCACAAGCAGTTACTTTCGGTGAACTTCCGAGTTTGCTGAGGCTTGGCTTCGTCCCGTCTGCACTCAGGGGCCGAGTGCCAACACTGGCGACGCCTGATCGCAAGAAGAGAAGAGCTGTTTTCTTGAGGCATTCGGGAAGCGACCAGGGCAGGGCTCGGGAAGGCCGACGTGTTCCATCTGCCTACTAGCTTGTCCAAGCATCGGGAAGCCGTGAAGCATCGTGGCGCAGCGCGGGGTCACGTGGCATGCGGCGACTCACGAATTCCCAGGCTCGTCCGCTTGGCCGCGTCGCGGCCCGAGTGTATCTTGCTGCAGGTATGGCAGGAATTGGAATGCTAGATTGTTTCGGATGAGGCGAGCACTTCGTGAGGTGGACGAGGCAGCTTTGCCACCAGATTCTTGGTGGCAGGATCTGACGATCAACTGATGTGGACAGTTGTTCTTTTGAGGCATTCTGCAACACTGACACGAGTCCAGCACGCATGCATGCGAGGTAGTACGGCAGCAGGTAGTAAGGCACAGTGAGAACTCAGCATGAACATTTAACTGCAGAATTGCGACGGCAGACCGTAACCCCTCGAGGTGAGTTCTGCACGCGGGAGATCAAGTTTCCATGTTTCGACTCAACCTCCACCATCCCCTCCTTTTGTCGGTGCATTTGTCCGGCATGCGTTCAGTGGTTGTTGGACTTCAAACCCCTTTGCCTGCCTTGACCAGGATATTTTCGTGTCATAATATCTGTGCATATCCCCGATACGCACCTGGCCGCGACCAGTTCCAATTCAGTGGGCGAGTTCCGAAACGACCGACCACGCGCTCTGACTTGTAGTAGTAGTGGTGGTGGTGGTGGTGGTGGTGGTGGTAGTAGTAGTGGTATAGTAGTAGCAGCAGCAGTAGTGGTCTAGTACTAGTTGTAGTCGTCCTGGTGGCTGGTGCTGGCAGTGGTGGTAGCAGCAGTAGTACTCAGTAGGAGCAGTCAGAGAGGAGCGGAGCAAGAGGAAGAGCGTGAGCCCAGGCGGGCCAGGCCTTGGCTCGTCAGCTTCCCAAACAGCCGGACCCGGCCCCTTGGTCTCGGTACTTGGAGCTGCGAAACTGAAGTTTCATGGCGACAGGTTCGTGCTCAGCTGAGGCGATCCGAAACTCGATCCTACAATTCTTGCTACGTCTGGCTCAGGAACTGCTTGCAGTCCTAGATCACTCTTTTCTTGCTGAGATTTCTGGTAGAGCTGATAGAGACTTTGTCCGAAGCCTCGTGAACATCATCGCAGGAGTTCTTGACGCGAGCAACTTCTAAGCCCAAAACTCTCTGCTTGAACTTCGAGCTTTTGGCTGATACCTTACAGCTGGGATGTGTGTGCTGGTTGTGTGATGTGATGCCACCATTTTGCCAACAGATCCTTGAAGGGCTCACACGGGCGATTCCGTCATAGAGACCTCAGGCTGGTGGATCGCCCAGCATGCAACTTCTTCGCGATCTTGAGATCCTCACTTCAATTGCCGGTTCACCGTGTGCAGCTTCGATAATGAGAGATCTTTGCGCCTGGAAGCCGATCAGGACTCATCCGTCCGCCCAGCTCGTCCTCAACAACATGGCACTGTCGGAGCTGCTGCAGGCTGCTCTTCTTTGGGGTATGCTTCGTCTTCTGATCACGAAGACGGTGCTCCTTCAGGTGATGTCTCGCATCCTTGAAGCTCATCGGATGGTGCACGGGGAGCCTCGCCTGCATTTCTGTACCTGCTCAGAGACACGGCGTGACGTGGCTCTGTCTTCAGGAGAAGGAGCTGCCGCACGAGGCTCTCCGCCGATGGTCCTCACGCACAGCGGCAGCTGTGCCGCCGCGAGAGCTGGCCTCGCCTGCTGGCCGAAGCATAGGAACGGAGAGCGCTTGTAGCGGCATTTGCAGTGCTCTCCCATGTTCCCCTCGCCCGAGGCTCAGCGCGGATCTGGAGGATTTTCTTAAGCAGATACTTGTCTGAGGTTCAGCTTTCACGGCATGATCATGCATGCATTGTATTTCTTTTGGCAAGTGTGCTCCTCGGTGCTCGCCGTACGGTTTTTGACAACATGGCCCGGTTGCGCCAGCTGCTGAGAAGCAAACAACATTCTTCGAAGTACTTCTACATTTTTGTGCATTTGCACTTGCATTCACAGAGTCACATTCGAACATTTGATGCAGCCTGGCTCCTTAAAGGCATCACAACCGCAGCACATAGTGGTGGTTGTTGACATACATCAGTTGCAGTTGCAGGAGCTATTCCATGCGGGGCTAGATGCCTTCTTTCTGCATTCATGCGACAAGTGTCCGACCAAGCTTTTGGCCAAGGAACCATGCGGCGCGACTTGCAGATCTGGACGAGTCCCTGGCCTCCTGCGCTATGCGCGCGCTGAACTCATTGGGAGAAGGCGGTGGAAGGGCAGGGGTCAGGGGTCGTGGTGTATTAGCTCTCCAGTTACGAAGGCTTCGGGTTCTGCGTCAGTGCAGAACTCTAAAGAGCCGTGCTGGCGTGAGAGCAACAGCAACTACCAAGTCAGCTGACAGGCAAGGGGAGGGCAGATGGCACACGCCCGACTTGCAATGCAGGACATGCATCCGAAGCATTTTTGGCTGAAGAGGATAGAAACAGACTTTGACTGATCGGTTTTCAGCAGTCTGAGCGGCACGGCGAGATGCATCTAACGAGCCCGCGCAGGACAAGACTGAATGGGGTGCTTTCTACTCGTTCCGGGGCCCAGCTTTGGATCCAAATATCGGCGCTCATCTTCCTTACCTTCTCGTGCTGGATTTTGATTGTGCACCGCATCAGTCCGACCGCGCGCGCCTTGTCCCATGACACGTTCATATCGGCATCACATGCATCGCGACCAGCCCCAGTCGTGTCTTCTGGTCTCATGCCTGCCCACCATGCTGTTGCTGGGCGTTCATCGCGGAAGAACTGCGAGCCGCCGGCAAAACCCAAGTGGTCATGGCCCCTGAGCCTCGGTCTGATCCTCGCTCTCAGCCTTTCTGCCTCAAACAGCCGAGTTTCCGGCCCCAGCTTGCACAATGCTTCACCACGTACATTGATCCCGATCGCGAAGTCAAGAGTGAAGCTCCAAGCTTTTGCCGGTGGCTTGGAAGGGTGTGATCATCACGGGGCAGGGCGTTACGAATTCGATCCTTTGGACTTTTGTAACAACTTCCCCGAGCATCTCCCCTGGTATAGAGAGGCAGAGGTAAAGCATGGGCGCGTTGCTATGTTGGCTTATATTGGATTGGTTGTTCCTGACTTCGCTCGCTTCCCGGATGCAATCTTCCACCAGAAGGGCACGGACGTTATCACCGCCCACTCAATTCTCTTGAGCGCTGGCTTTGGCAAAGGTCCGATGTGGTGGCTTCTGATGTGCCCCGGCAGAACCCTCAACCGATGGTTTAAGTTCAAGCCTTAAGGATTGTTCGCGGCACTTTGCAGCTTTGCGCCTGTCTCGAGCAGGTTCTGTGGGCTCGCGGAGGCACTACGTGTCTGGCAGCTTGGTGTGGATTTCGAGCTCCTGACGCTGGACACCGCAGGCGATTATGCCATGGGCGAGCCGTTTTTCCAGGAGGAAGACGAGGTATCGATTCTCAAGACGCAGGAACTGAAGCATGGACGGCTGGCCATGATTGCAGTCGGTGGAGCAATCACTCAAGCTGTTTCATGCAACGCGCATCATTTTCCGTTTGTTCCATGCAGTTCATGCTAGCCTAAAACAACGCCTGGAGAAACTGTCTCAAGTGCAATAGCTGGCATTTCTTACCCCCCCACAGCCTGCAGATGTTGTAGAAGTTAGTAGCATGTTACGGCTACGGAAGTAGCGGTTATAGAAGCAACTTCAGGCGTCCAACAACTAGCCTAGCATCCTCCCCGTTTTGACAAGTGCTCGGCTTCGATTGCGAAACCAGCACACTCAAAGCCATCAGCTGAGGCGTTTAAGCCGGTTGATGCAATTCTGTGCATGGCTTGTCAGCTCGGGATTGTATCTTTGAGCTGGAAGCTTCCCAATACGATCTTTAAGTCGCCTTTGAAAACTCGATGTTGTCAGCATGTCGCCATTGTTACCGTCGGTGTAAGCGCGGTGCTACGATGTCATGCCTACAGCTGAACGAAATTCAGGCCTGCTCGTTCTATAGACCGTGATGTGCTGACATCGGTGTTAGATGCGGCCAGGACAACCGTGGGCCTGTTGAGCAAAACCGGAAAAAACTCTTTGCAACCACATGCCAGTGTTCCAGGCATGCTAGCAACGGCCCGTGTCCTGTGGCATTTCCGAAGGCAAGAGCGAAGAACAAACCCGGCTGTCCCTGCCAAGCCGATCCCTTGAGTTTGCACGCGCCCGAGACGTTCAAATCCCCATCAAATCGGTGGCGTCTGTGAGCATTGCGTTTCCTTCACCGGCGTACTCACAGTCCACTCGGCTTAGCAGCTTAGGCTGCCGAAGCCTTGTGTGTGCTGCCGGCTGGAGGCACGACGGCTGTGGCAGGAGCGCTGCACGAGTTGTCCGTCGACGTCAGCTGAGTGCCTTCGCAAAGCATGATCGTGTCCCTTCAGGAGATTCAATTGATGAGACGCCTCTCACTCCCGAGCCTTCCTTCCGAGACAAGCAGAAGGTTTGCTGCTCAGTGCAGGTCTGCAGGTTGAGTAAGGGCTTTGAGGAAGCTGCCGTGGCTGCTATACCAGGTCGTGGCCTGCTTCGGGATGACCGATGAGACCGAAGAGGTGTCGCCTGTCGTCGTCCGTTTTGTACCTCTGGGCGACCCTCTCAGAACTCTGGTGCCAGCGTTGACTTGAGCGAAGCACCGTGCACATGCACATTGAGGACTTGTGCACAGAGACAGCAGTGGTTGTGGTCCAGGCGCTTTGTGTCATCACAGTCGACATGACCGCTTCTGCCATATGGGGTTCCTGTCAATGCGACATGCGACAGCGACGAATACAATTCCGCCGCGCCTTTGCCACTTCTTAAGCCTTATCAACTGCCGTAGCACTCGACCACGGTAGCTCTCAGTGCTTTCCTTCTGTTCCGACTGATGGCTTTGCCCGCGACTTGCTTGCAGATGCTTGCAGGGAAGGCATCTAAGTCTGAAAAGTTTCATCAGCTTGTGAATATGCGAGCATACCAAGGCCATGAAGACTGCAATGAAAAAGGCGAGAATTCTGTTGGTCGGCAGGATGTGCAGCAAACAGCCGATTTCAGTCAGGACTCCAAGAAAGGTCGTGCGATGAAGGCGCAGCTGTTGGTCGATATTGGCCGTGTAGTTCCATGAGAGCGCTCTTCACTTCGTTCACCCAGCGAGGGGGGAGCAAGGGACCAGTGGCTGACACAGCGGCGCGCTAGACGGTTCCTAGGTAATCCGTTTGCGGACACGGTGGTTCGCGACTTTTTAGGAGTGTTTCCGCAAACTCGCGACTCACAGCCTTGCAAGCTCTGCAGGCAAAGCGCGTGACGCAAGTTGCACGGGGAAGGCTCGCCAAGTCAATGGTCTTCAGCGGCAAGAAGGCGCCAAGACGCAAGGCTAGAAGGAGTACACTATGCATTGCTCCGGTATAGGTTTGAATAATGCGGTTTTTGATGCTGCCATTGCTGATTGGGCCTGCCAGGCAAAGACGAGTGGCGGTCTCACAAAGGACGTCTTGAGAAGAAAGCTGCTATGGTGGGCCTTCTTGCGTGCTTGGAGGACCTGCTCATGTCAAATGCCAAGGGCAAAATCGTCTCGAAGCGGCAGTCTGCCCATGGAAAGAAGAGTGGACGGCTCACATGTGTGCCACGGTGCTGCACTGGCTGCCCTGTTTGCCATGGCATCTGACCAGGTTTCAAGCATATTGAGGGCTGGGTCGAGGCAGTGATGGAGGCCTGGTTGGGCATCCTGCATCGGCAAGCCGGAATTCAGTCAATGTCTGAAAGCGGTGCTCAATTCGAGAGTGGTGCTCCCTTCGGCCAAAGCTTCAAGCGGTTTCCTCCGCCCCAGAACTTCATTTTCGAGCCGGATTATAATCATGCCAGTCGGTGGAGCTTTTGTTTTGCAAGTTCGACACCTACGGGTGCTGCCATACCTTCGGCCATTTGCCAACAGAAACTAATGCACTGCTCCGTAGACTCTTGCACCCTACTACTGACCCCGGTGCAAAACATGGGGGCCCGCGACAACTAGTTGGCCACGGGGCCTCGAAGTTGGATATTTCTCAAGCAGCACATCATTTTTGTGGGATAGGCATTTGCGGAGAATTCTGCAGGCTCGCGCTGCTTTCAATGCCAAGGGCTTTGTCGCAATCAACGGCAAGACCCTGCAGGGTAAGGCCGGAGGTGAAACGCTGCAAGACTCTGCCGACTGCTGTGCCGGCGTCACTGCAAGTCAGGCGCTCTACGCCAAGGCCAAGACGATCCTCTCGCAAAGCTCGGAGCAGGCTCGGAATTCAGGAGCTCACGGGACGCTTGAGAATGGCTCAGTGGTGGTTTGGTGGCTTGCCTTGAGGCACGTGCGGTGTGATCCATAGAGTGGGAGCCTCACGGTGAGTGGAAGCAAACAGAGCAGTTTGATGAGAACAGGAAGCCTCCTGGCTAAGGAGTTTCCTTTTCCTATGCCTGAAAGCAGAGGCAATTAATCTTGTACCGGACTGGGGCAAGGGGAAATCTCCAGTCCTGGCTCGGTGCAGTGCAAAAGCTCGACAGCTCTCGGCATCCGTACGCTTCTAAAATTGTTTTCTGTGCAGACGAGCGCAACAGGGGTGTGTGGGTTGCCCCCTGCTCGTGACTCGCAGCGGAGAACAACGTAGAGCCGATCGAGCCGTGAGCCCTCTTAGTACGAGTTCACGCAGTCGATGCGCGAAGCAACAAGAGCTGAACTTGTGGCAGCATCGCATTCGCGTTGGGGATTGTCATGATGTTATCCTTCACTTCTTCAGTCGCAACATGCCTGCAAGAGGTGCTGTTGCAGAAAACGCCGAAGACTACCAGGCTTCCACACACGAAGCATATTGAAGCCTTTGTGTCCATGTGCTCCTGCCAAAATGTTGTTTGCCACGAGCCAAAGCTGACATGGTGGTCAAGGTCAGAGAGGTTGGCCTCCGCAGTAGCGGAATGTACCGCGTTGTCCCTGGATCTCGCCAGCCAGGACTTCGAAGTACTTTCCGTCGCAATTAATGTAGAGACTTCTCGCCGGTGTCCAGGACACGGGAGTCAACGTGTGCGAGAGGGGGTTGCCGAAGATGTTCTGACCTCGGGACTGATCTGCCCCTCTAGCAGCATGTGCGTGATGCCGCCAGCAGAGGCATTGGTTGTGCACTACCAGTGGGTGCGATGCCCAGCTGTTGCTGCTTGCCAAAAGTTGCTGCCCCCACACATCTGTTGATCCGTCGTTCCGTTTCGTTGTTAAGTCGTCCGCAGCAATCCTCAGTTGGAAGCTACTTCACAGCTCAAGATATTCCAAGCTCTTCAAAGCCGCAGCGTCCTGTAGGGCTCTTTTGCTTTGCTTAGGACCGTCTTGCTGTCTTATGCCCAGAGCCCTGATCCATAGGGAGGTTGTGCCGGAGGTCAACCCCCTGCGAAATTTTCGAGCCAAGGTCGATAAGAAAAGTGAAATGCTCCAAGCGAGCATCAATTAGAGACGGATTCGCCGATCCGACACACGTGTAGTGAGAGACAATAAGGAGCCCCACTGCTCCTGCACAGGCCATTTTAATCCTTACACCATTCATGTGGTCGAGCTGCCCCACGCTTGTCATCAAAACTTGCGCTCAGAACCTGGAAAGAGTGTTGTGACATGATGTTTGCGCTCACGGAAGCCTATGCCGCGCGAATTGATGTTCTGCTGCATTTCGATGCACCGATGTTACCAGGTCCCGCCGACTTCAGTGAGGGAGGATTCCCAGTCTTTGGACGAGACTTTGGCGGCCGTCTTAAGACTCGCAACCCTCACAGCTCGTAGAAATCCTGCTGCATGCGGCATCGAGGTTTCTGTGACTCACGTGCGGATTCAGCTGCCAACAGCTGAGCACGAGGAGTTGCTTATTGACCTGAGAACTCAGCGAGCCGGAGCCACAGTGCACGAACCCTCTCGAGCTGTTTTTCTGGGAGTAAATCATGCCCTGCAAGCCAGGTCACCGGAAGCTCATCCTGGTACCAGGCAAATCATCTTTGCCAGCCTCGAAGCCTTCGGCCAGCGGCTTCTCTTTCCGATGTTCAGGGTCTCCCGGCTCTTCTTCGGGACTCTGCCGACGGCTCGGGGGGCTTCCGGCGACTGGCCCTGGCCGTGGGCCCGGGCCTGCGACTGCCTGGCGCCCAGCATCCGAACCCTGGGGGCCCTTTGCACTTTCTGTTCATGCTCATTCGGAAGCAAGAATCTACGTAGGGTTCATCGAGGCTGGCGTATGATTTTTGCGAGCGAAAACAGTAAAGAGGAATGGCAGCTGTTTCTGCTTGGGCCCGATAACAGACAGTGTCAAGATACACAGCAGCACGACATTATTGCACGGTGGCATCCGGTATAGCCGGTATAGCACTTCGGGTGAATTCGCAAGTCGAGCCTGCCATGAAGAGGCAGCTGGGGCAAAGGACCGCTTAGACGATATTGGTACATGGCAACATGCTGGTGCTCTTCCTTTGCGACAGCCTGCTTCAAGCTCATAAAGGTTCCGGAGTCAAGCTTCATTGTCTAAGGGACGATCAGCCCTTCTTGTCATGCCTGTGCATTGCAAGCGGTGGAGGCTTGGTGATGCCAAACCCGCAATCAGCAGTTGGTTTGGCAGTCCGCGCGCTAGCAACTGAACCACTAGTGCAGGAAAGCCTGGCCAACAACCCATCTGTGCGAGTATTGGTGGTGCAGGCGGCCATGAGCACCGCCAGGTGTAGATCTCACGGGGAACAGTTCCCAAACATCACCCGAGATCGTCGACAGTCCAAGCTAGTAAAGGACCTCGAGACGGAATGGACGATCTGTGACCTTGAAGACGTGATCATGAACAGAGCCAAGGGAACTCCAGTGCTGGAAGGTTGTCAGTTGCGACATCCTCAGGGCATTTATGGTCAGCGAGGGGACCATCTTCATTTTCGGCAAGACATAGCCATCGCGGCAGGAGACGAGCTTCTCAAGGCTGCTCGAAGGACAGCGCTTGCAAGGTATCCGGACATGCAGACGGATGGAAGCGTCTTGCTCGTCTTAGCAGCAGGCTGGAACGCAGATAATGCAAGTATTGACTGCTTGGACTCGGATGGGCACGCTTGGCGCAAAGCGGAGATTGTTGCGCTAGCAGAGCTTTGCGCCTTGAATGGTCATCCAGCTTCTGTCTTCAGGGCCAAGTTCAAACAACTGTTGCGAAGACTGCAGGGGGAGCACACTGCATTCTTGCTGCAGCCAGTTGCCGATATCCAGGCCATTGACCCCTCGAAGGCAACTGAGGTACAGCATACTTTGGGGCAGAAACTCAACTCGCCTGTCAAGCATCGGAGGGCAGACAGCCTCCTGTGGCAAATGGAGTCCAAACGCCAGTGCCGCAAGACAGAAGCTGACAAACTTGCGGATCTTACGGGAATACCAAGGGAGACCGCCCAGTCCATCATCGATGCGATGGGCAGTGTCGAAAGTGCCCTTCAGCATCCCATGTTTCAGCCAAAACCCAAAGTTGCCATGGGATCCTTTAAGCAGACACTCCGGTGTCAAGTTGAAGTGATCAACTTGGATGAGCTGGATGACGCTGCAGCTCATGATGAAAACAAGCAACACAGCCACCCTGCCAGAGGCTTGCTGCAAGTAGCCATTAGCTTTGCCAGGCCTCTTCCGCGGCAGCTGTTTGCAGAGGATGGAGTCAGCGAGAGTGCTGAGGCTCCCAATAGCGCAGTCCGGCATGGAAGGGTCTGCAAGATTGATCCCACTTGGGTTTGGGCCTGCCCGCCGAAAACTATTGAGTAAAATGCCTTTCGCCTGACCATCCATGCCATTCCAGGTAGAGCTCGTCGCCTCTCATATATCATTCGAAGTGACACTGTTTCGCAGATTTCCACACGATTCCACACGGTCTTCTGCGAGGTGGTAGCTCAGCTCCTGGCGCTCTGGTTTAGCCAACGGCACAGCCTGGAGGAAAGTCCAGCTGGGCGGCGGCGCCTTGCTGGTTTACGGCTTTGGGAAATTCCAGGTGGTGCGCAGTTGGTTGTAAGCACAATAAGTTTCAGCCCTGACGCTGGAGTGACAGGAGTTGATAATGTTCTATGGTTCTAAGCCAGTAGTATCATACCGTTTTGCACAGGCTTCCTGGACAGTCGGATGCCTTGGCTTATGGTATCTAGTGTGCTATACAGAGTGGCAGAATCAAAGATGACTGGAGTGCTCCGTCTCCTCGCAGGACATGCAAGCCGCACTCCGTCCTCGCCTGAAGCTATCTGTCGGATTGCCGGATTGCCTTCCTTCCAGTTCTTCTCTGTCAACTCAAGTGCCCCTGTTCTATCGGCAGCATCTTCAAACAGAGCAGCAACCACACCAGCAAGCCGAAGCAGGTTCCTGCATTCCAGATTTCGGAGGTCAGCAGCCTTGTCTGACGTACTTCGCATCAATGGCCGGAGACTTGCATTCTGCTGTGGCGCTCCAGACCATTTGTGGCACTTCTCTCATCTTCTCTCCGGGCCTTTGCGCGACGAGGATCTCCTAAATCGTCTGGACAAGATGGGCAAGACCTTGATGGAGGTGTTGCATCTCGCATGCTGCTTGTGCTGTCACAGCCTGTGCTGGAAGATTATGTATGATGAGCTGCGCCAGGCCTTGCGACAACACTGGTCAAGATTGTTGCACCTTTCGGGAAGCAATCTTCCGCGTGAAACCCGGATGACTGGACTGAGGCAATACAGTCGTGTGTGCGTGCGTCATGTGCTCAGAATGTCAAGTCTATTCGAGGTCTGGTGGCAACGGCAGCGCGGTTCTGCAGGAGGCGAAGGTAGCCATTTTACTCGCTTGCTGAGTGTGCAAGTTGCCGCACAGGTATCTTGGTAATCCGAGAAACACGTCACTGAACCGAAGAACTTTGCTTTCCGTCGTGGGTATCATGAGTCATGACTGAGGCTGGCTGAACTGTCGGCGGCAGGTTTTTTTGGGACAATCCCGGAAGCAGAAGGGGGGAAACCAGCCTAAACGGATGAAAACAGACTCGACAGAGCAGATTGTCAGAAAGGACGGACCTGTTGACCTGTCGAAAGATTGAGTGACAATCCCCAGTGTGAGAAATCAGAGGAGATTCATACTAGAGATCGTTGCCCCAAGCCAGGAAATTCTGGTGCAGCTCTTGCTCGCAGGGCGAGGGGATTGCCTGGCAGCCGTGCGCTGTAAGAAAGGATGTGCATGCGACAAAATTGTGTCTTGCACAGACGATCAACAGAAGCGGATCAGGTACTGCCTGCAGGCCACCTTGCCCAGTTCTGCGAGCCGCTCGACTTTACCTTGCAGTTTTGTTGCACAGCGGGTTTGCCATAGCTCCCTGTGCTGTGACTTTCACAAGCATGGCGAAGACCCTCAGTATCCCAGGCTCGTCAAAGTCACCAAGCTTTCATTGGAGTTGCTGGCTGTGGAGAGGTTCTGCTTCGAGGCTGCCTTTTTCTTTGCATGCTCCGGGCCTGTCCGCTTGTTCCGTCAGGAATGCTGTGTAAGCTCTCGGCGGCATACCTGCCCCACAACGGTCTCGACAGTGGGCCATCCGTTTCGTGAGTGCCTTCCCTCGGTGTCTTCACTTACCGCGCTCCACCCACAACACGATTCAGACTGTGTCTAAGAAGGGCATGCGTTTCGACGTTCTATCTTCTGGCTTGATTTGTCGGTTTTGCTTCGATCTCACGGCGTGCACTCTTCGCTGCTCTACCCCTTCCAGGTGGTTTGCCGGGCGACTTTGTCGTGACCGCATTCCTGATCGTCCCTCGGTCCCCCCAAAGTCTGGCGACCTCTGCCGAAGACGACTTGGAGTCGCTGTCTGCCAAGTCTGCTGTGTTGGATTTTGAGCAGGACATGGATCTCGAAGAAGCTTCAGCAAGTCTGTCGATTCTCCCGCACTGGATCACACTGGCACCGCCGACTCCGCTCAAATTCCTGCTTGACGACCATATTGTCAGCCTTGGGCCCTCCGGTCTCTCACGTGACATGCGGGGGCCAAACTTCGTTTGAAAGCCTTCGGACGGGCGCCGCAGCTCAGTGCTGGGACTTCTATTCTAGGAGCATATGCGCTTCATCGACCGATGTGGCTGGATGACCGTGACTCGGGTTGGGACGTATTCGACCCTCTGCTTTTCAGCGTGAGGCTTCTGCTGATGCGTGCGCTGCATCTCCGCTGCCGAGCTTCTAACTCTTTCAGTAGCTGGCGGGCGGCTCTTCGCATCAATCCTCTATCAAATCGCGGGAATCACTGGCACAGATGGCTTTGGTGTATCTTCTTCATCGGCTTTTGGGCCGTTCCTCCGATCCGTTTCTTGTCGAGCATCTCTTGGAAAGCCCTCCCCGTGAACCTGCGATTGATTCGACATCACACTCCATTTGTTGACAGTTTACCCGCACCCGCTATTTGGGCTGTTCCCCCCCTGCAGGGGCCAATCGTGCGAGCATGCGGCAACTTTCTTCCCCTCTTGGATTTCCGAACTGGTCCTCCTACCTTGCCGGTTCTGCCCCATTGGACCGTGGTTGTAGCTGAGCTTAAAGCACATTCCGCCGCATCTTTTCAGGAAAACGGGCTAGTGCTCAACAAGCCATAACGAACCCATGTGGAAGGCCTCGCTGGAGAAGATAGCCACAGCGAAACATTCGACTGTGACTTTCATACTGGTCGCCTGCGCCCCGGGAAGACAGAGATTGTAGGATATGCATCTGCCCTGTGGCCTACAGCCAACGGCCAACTTGGATCCGGTGTTGCCAGGAAGTCACTGGGCAGATTTCGGCGCTGCAGCTGAGCGAGCATGAAGCTTAGAATTCAGCACTCCTTCCTATAATATGGGGAGCTGTGCACGACTGTGAACTCCCAGACAGCAACCTGAATTTTGCCGCAAAGGCTGGTTCGCGCCGCATCCGGATCTGCCCGGCTCGTGTTCAGTCGGGGCCTTCATCAGTCTCCTTTCTTCGCCTTTCCCTCCCTTGCTCGTAGAATCTCCCTGTCTCTCCTCGCCTAGCGTGGAGCTCTAGGGCCTCTAGGGCCTAGGGCACACCACGGTCTCGGCTGGTTACATCATCTTGCAGCTCAGTTTCATTGGTCAGGTTGGTTTCCCGGCCTCCTGCCCAAGTTAGCCTTGACACGCTCACTGGGTGAAGTCCTTCTGCCGCAGTCGTTGCGAGAGGCCGGCCCCGCTTACGTTCGTTCCTTGTGTGACGTGATGTGACGTGTGACATGTCGAGAGAGGCCGACCTCAGCTCGCGGTCTGCCGGGGAGCCAAAAAGAAGCTGTCCTCGGCCGGGCCTAGTGCCTAGCGCGAGCATGAGAGCAGGCGCCGACGCCTTACCGGGACACGTTCGCGCCAGGAACTTGATCTGCGAGGCTGTTAGGGCAGGCATGCAGGGGCTTACCAGTCCGAAGCCTACAACTTGACTGCAAAGGCTGGGCCATGCAACGCTACAATGTTGCCGTACATTGCCAGCCCAGCCTCTCCTCTTGAGCCCTTTGGTGGGGGACTGAGGCTGTGCGTGAATGGAAATAGACGTTCAAATCATCAAACCTCTTGGAGGGTGTGTTGGTTTGTTCAGCTTGGGAACTTGGGAGGCACTCGAGGCTCACCGTGTATACGGTCACGAATGCTGAGGCTGGGATGAAGCTGCCAAACGGGCCAAGCTCAAGCAGGCCTGCAAACTGCAACTGCAGTCCCGTTCATTGGTCGTGGTTTATTTCGCGTCAATCTTCGAAGGAATGGTGACAAAGCTCTGCACATCGATTGGGTGGCCCACTTGAGCGTTAGCAGGATGTTAGCACGTGGGCTTTTATCCCCAGCACTCCCGAAATTGAGGAAAGAAATCTTGCCGAAGCTCATGCCTTTCTGAAATCAGCCCACGCCAGGGCCATGAGTCCTTCTTGGCGACCATTCGCTGACTTTGTAATGGCTGAGGCATGGATGGACGAAGAGCGACGTTGGCGGACGGTGGCAACCGCCAAGCCGAAGCACTCGGAAGTGCTTGCAGGAGATTCATTCACGTCTTTCACATGCATAAGGCCACGGACCCACGATGCTTTGTTGCTGCTGGTAACTGCAGACGAGGCACTCGAGACTCTGTCGGTGCGGGTGTGATTTTCATGACGTTCTGCACTATCCAAATCTGCGATATCGGCAGCGCCTGGATTGCAGTCAGGCGCTAGTCCAGCGGCACTATGCTGGACAAGCAGAGTGTGTGCAGTGCTTCCACCTGAACCATACCGATCGGCAAGTTGGAGCCCAATTCCGCAGAGAGACCTCCAGTGATACCACGCCAAACCTTCCCAGGGCATGGCTCCCTTGGAAGCACTCCTTGGCCGCCAGCGGCTCAGAGCTCTCCACGACGAGTCTCGAGTGGCTTTCTTTTCGACTCTCAGGCCGGGAGGCTTCAACGGCATCCAAGCAGGTCACCATCGTTCTCTTTGGAGCTGCGACCTTGGCACAGAAAGGGTTCGCAAGTTGAACACAATGAGAAAGTGTTGCCTGCGTCGCCTGCAGGTGGGATTTGTTACGCCATCCAAGCTTGAGGACCTGGTGGCCAGGGCGTACATTGCCGGCATTCGGGCGCCTTCCCGAGTTGACGAAGTCAAGGCCATTCCGCGCTCAGCAAGCCTATGCGAGTCTCCAGGCGATTCTTGTGGCGCCTGAGCCGCTGGCATTCTTACGATGCATTCGCCGCACTCTCACGAAGCTCGACGAAGCTCGTAGGCTACAATCTTGATTCATGGGTGCACTGGCAACCAAGGCATCACCACTCGAGTCTCCACCGAGTATATCCATGCGACACTGCTTTACGCTGCTCAGCTGTCATATGGTACAGCTTCAATCTGCCATGAACAATAGGTCTGTCGCAAGTAGGTACCCATGAAGCACGGCCACGCTTTCTCTTATCCAATGACGGTGTAGCATCGAAGGTCCGGAGTGTGCAATCCTGCGCATGCGTCTCAGCTGCTGCGGTGTTTTTTGGCAGGTAAGTTGCCGGCTCGAGTTAGCCAGTTGAGCGAGCATTCCAGTGGGAAGCAAATGGAAGCAATTGTCAAGCGGAAATTTAATTTAGAAAGGGCACGGATATTGATTCTTTGGTTCAAATGTCCAGGTTAAATAAACTCCAAAGAGGAGAAGGACTCTTGGAATCAAGCATGCGTCCATGCCCGACATTGCACAGATTCACCGTTCTGATCCAGAGCACGTGCGTGTGGCTGTGTGGAGCCGTCAAGAGCTAGCAGAATCAAGAGCTCCCATTCTTTACGTGGAGCACGCCAAGAAAACGCTGGAAGGAGCTCCACCATCCGTGCAAGCATGTCACAAGGGATGGCAAGCTCATGCAAGGGAGGAGGAGGAGCACCATCAAGAGCACGAAAGGCATCCTAGTCCGACAGAAGGAGATCCATCAAAGATTCCAGCGAGAGCCGCCCACAAGGGCTGGGTACATGCAACACAGACATTTGTTCAGAGGCCTCGCCCGATGGAGAAGATTGTTGTTGAGCGCACAGATCGACTTGAGGACGCTTCTTTCCCAAGATTATTCGATGCGCCTAGAGGCCCAGAAATAGTTGGACAGAATACAGCCTTCTGTTTTGGGTGCATGAAAGAGGTTTTCAGAGGGAGGCTCATGGTTCCTACATGGTTCCTCTGTCCCCTTGCCTCACAAAGGGATGTAGCTGCAACTGAAGTAAATGCAGCGACAATGCGATAAGTGCAGCCAAAGCTAGACCATCAAATCCGGTGGTCATGTTGTTCGTGGAGATTCATGATTCGAATCCCACGAATGCTGGGTCGCTTTTGTAAGGCGGCTCACCTTCCCGACCGGATGGCCCACAACGCTCTCCGCTCCCTACGGATGGTGCTAGGACTTTTGGGTGGAAACCCTGAAGCCTGGATGCGCTTGCATGCGCCAGCCCATATCCTCGCAGGACATACGCGCCTGGCAAGCACGCCCCCCACGGCGCTCGTCGAGGCTTTTCAGGCGCCACCGCTGCAATCCTGCACTGCAGCTGAGGCAAAGCCGGCCCCAGCCTTTCACGTAATGGAAGCACATGTGAACTGGAAAACAGGGAACGGGCGGGCTGTTCACAAGCACCTTCAGAACAATGAGACGGCGTTGGTGGTATTATGTAGCGTGCAGCAAAACTGCACGTCCACGTTCAACTGCGGGCCCTCTTGGTGCCACAGATTGGGAACAACCCAGAGCTTGGGTCCATACGGCCCAAATGATCCACAGTAAACCCGGCAGCACTGTCCATCTTAGCTGAAACTGAAGCTCTTTTCACATATGTCACGTTGTAGAGTTTGCCGCGTATGCAGGCTCGTGACCCGATCGCCTGTGGCAAAGAGATGGCCGCCCTCCCTGCACCGGAAGGACGTTTCTTAAAGTCTTAAAGCGTGGTTCGAGCGCTTACTGCAAATTCAAGCCTTCAAGCACTGGCGACTCCAGCAACAACACCGATCCACTGAACAATCGAGCACTCGTGATGCAAGGGATTTTCAGGGTTTCGGATTTCTACATGTTCCAGTCTTGAAGGTTTACCGTCTTTTGGGTTCAGGTCTGTCAGGGTTCAATGTGCTTTCAGGGTCTTAGGGCTTTTCGGGTTGACGGTGTTGGGGGCTTGTTGGGTTTAGGGTTTTGACCATGTAGGACTGTTAAGTTTTAGGATTCGGTTTTTGGGCTTCTTCCCGGCCTGTAAGATCCGCCCAGAGCTCAGTCCTTGCGCAAAACCATATTGTTTGTCTGTGAATCCGCCATAAACAAAAGTTCGGTGCCAGTCGCTCTTGCCGATGCTCGAACAACTGTTCCTGTGCGCAAATAGGTTTCTTACTTTAGATGTCAGTAGAAGCCGAGAGGAAGAATGCCATGCATTGGCTGGCTGGTATTGCCGCAACGAATTTAAATGCCAGGACGTCAGATTCTTCAAACCAGCGTTGCTGCAGCATGGAGCTCAGAGAATCGAGCCTGCTTGAACCTGCAGCATCCAGCGTGTCTTTCGGTGTGGTTTTCAGGACCTGGCTGCGGGGATTATTGAGACGCTAACATCGACTGGGAAGGCCCGGGACCCGCCCTTCCATCTCGAGCTGCACACGCCTCCCCCCCCACCGCCCCCCGCCGTTGCGACCGCTCCAGGCCTCTGCAGCCTTCGATGCCCGGTCGCTGGCCTTTGCCGTTGGCTGCCTCACAGCGTCCTTTGTCACGCGGGCAGACAAACTTGGTCTCGATCAGGGCGTGACGGCCTCAGGGGAGCGCAGTGTTCCGTTCAGAGACCCCGTGGAAGAGGATGGCGAGAGAGAGGGGACTTAGCCAAGGTCTGGGATGTCAGCTTCCCTGACTTTCGGGCTCGCTTGCCCATCTGCCGGTTCTTGGACCAGGCATGCCGTTGACTCTTGCAGGCATCCCAGTTCTCAGGCGTCATTCCTCATCAGGCTTCCGTGGTCGAGGCTTGGTGTCGGTACCTGGACCTCGTGGGCTGTGAGGTGGCGGGGGAGGGGCTGTCGGAGCAGGATCGGTCATCAACGCTTCGTGTTGGTGGAAGGCGCCTCCCATGGAACGTGCCTGCCCGCTCCCTGCAGGCCCCCCTTGCTGGAGCGCGCGCTTTTTTTGTTTGGGGTACATGTTCTCAATAGCCGAAGCCGAGTCCTCCTTAGGAGCCATCCATTGGCCGAGCAAAGAGCCGAAGACGCACTTCCTCCTTTCCCAGTGGGAGATCGCGAGCAACACCCACTCAGCGGGCTTAGAGGTGAGGTGCCCGGTGGCCCTTCCCATGACTGCCAGCTTGCCCCATCAAACACCAGGACATGCTGGAACAAGCCACTGCCCATCTGACGATGCCAAAGGACTTTGGGCAGGCCTCGTCAGAATACCGCTTGACTTGTTCAACATGGAAATGGCTGAATTCAGCTGACCGGTTGTGTGTTCTAATGACTGTTCGATGAAGTAGCTGCATGCAGCAGAGGGTAGTGCAAAAGAAGGCACCGTTTGGATCAGCACCCAGGCAGAGGCTGCATACTTTGGCTTAGGTGCTGCCCTCAAGCTGTCACGCAATTTCTGTACGTGCATGGCTGCAGTCCTGATGCTGTGAAAGTCAGTACGGATGCAACTTCCCCTGGGCAGCTGCAGGCTCCATCCATCAGAGCGAGGATCCAGAGGAGGCGATGTTTTCCTATCAGGAGTGCAAAGCTCGTCAAGATCGTTGCCAAGCTGGCAAAGGTATGCAAACTGTGAGCCCCAAAGCAACTGAATACATGCCTGGAAAGCAAGCAAGTATACACACAAGCATACATACATAAACCGGTTGGTTCGCTTCGTTTCGATACTACAGGTATACAAAGGATCACAGAATACCAAACATGCGAAAGCATGTGCGGATACTCACAAAATTAGAAGTACATGAACATACAGACACACATACACACATACACACATACAGACAAACATGCATACATACATACATGCTTACATGCTTGGATACATACTACGCGCGCGCGGATTTCCATTGTGGCCTTCCTATGTGCCTGCCTACCTGCATACACATATGGGTACAACTGCACCTAAACATAGGACCGAGAACGAGTGAGCGAGCGAGAGGCGATTCAAATGGTCAGTCTATGCATTCGGCCATCGTTTGCGCACTCTCCCCTTCTCTCTAGCTTCCTCATTGTGTCCTTAACTGAGATCGTGCAGAAGTCTCCATGACTCGGGAGGTTCTGGAGAGGCATTGCCTTCAAGGTCACGAGATGGACTGGGGAGCTTTCTCGGACTCTTGGCACACGGCTCTTGACATCAAGCCCAGTCTCTTCCTTCAACTGGCGGGCCTGGGGGTGGACACCTTGCGCCTCTTTCTTTGTCTTCCACCTGCTCGCGCCATCGAGCTTGGCCTAACCTACTTGATCACGTCTGGTGGCAAGGGAGCTACGCCACAGGCCAAGCTGGCTATATCCGTCACGGAGAACCTGATCCGAGACCTGAAATGTACGGCATCTCTTCTCACGGCACTGTCGCAAGCCGAAACTGGAGGTGCCGGAGGCGCATCGGAGCTGTCGCCCAGGATGGCTGCGCTGAAGTGGCTACTGCTGACCGTGATCTCGCCTCAAGCGGGTCAAGCTCCGGATCTCGGATTCTGCCACATGACGGAGCATGCGCTTCAGCAGCTGGTTCAATCAAACGTGATGCTGTGTCCGAGAGGCCGCTCAGACCTCCTGATCCGCGTTGCCTCCATGCTGATCTGCTTCGACATGGATGTGCTAAGCTCGCAGCATGAA
This sequence comes from Symbiodinium sp. CCMP2456, assembly GCA_905221635.1. Taxonomy (NCBI): domain Eukaryota; class Dinophyceae; order Suessiales; family Symbiodiniaceae; genus Symbiodinium; species Symbiodinium sp. CCMP2456. Next base: position 215,723 of record CAJNDV010035663.1, read on the forward strand.
ATCAAGCGGTTCCTTCTAGAGACTGACATGCCGATGGCCTCTCTGCTTCCCAGCACCTCAGCCAGGGTTGGTAGAGCGGTGGTATCGCTTCTCTTCTGCCCCGACCATGCAGAACAAATCAAGCACGGCGAACTAGGCGTTTCTCTTATACGCAGTTTCGAAACCATGCTTGGCTATAATGTGATGGATTGGGTGCCATTGGATGTACTTGGCGAGCCACATCGCCTAACAGCCGCGGCTCATGCTGCGATCCTCGAGCACGCACCAGACCTTGACAGCGTTCGTGCGATTGTAACGAAACCACTCCTTGCTGCCACATCTAAACTGATGATCTTGCAGGGAGCCGTCGCAGCCGATCGCTTTCTGTGTGACGTGCTTGAGAACCTTCCACCAAGTTTGGACACGCTTACACTGGCCATTCTCAAGATTCTGGCAAGCGAAGACAAGCAAATCAAGCCGACGGTTGATTCTTTGAGCGGCAGCCTCCGGTCTACAGGTTTGCTTGCGTCAAGCAAGAACCCTTTCCTGCCAGCCCTTTTCTCGGCACTGCAATCGCGCAGCCTCGGCAATTACCTTGCTATGGTGGCTTCTCACAAAAGCATGGATCCTGGAAGGCCGCTGCTGTTGGCCCTGGATAGCAGTCCCGAGCTGCTTGATATTTATATACAGTATTTCCGCAGCGTGACTCCAAAGGGCGAAATTGGACCTGGAAGTGTGGAATCTGTGCTTGGCATCCATAACGTCATGCTCGATGATGCATCTTGCGCCTCTCTCTTCACGCGGCTTGCATGTGGTGAAGCAAGAGAGGCCCACCAGAGTGATCTGGTTCTGATGTGGTACTGCTGGGCACGCAGTCCTGACAAGCAGCTGCCGTTCTGGGCATTGCCGTCCTTCAAGTCCGGTCCACTCTGCATTGCTTCCCTGAATGGTAGTGGGTTACCCTTCGTGGAGCGATGTAGGCCAATGCGATTCGGACTCTCGGTCCTGGCAAAATTTTTGGTCGCGCCGGAGACCTTGCCCCTTGGCGTCTATAACACTCTCGCTGAGAAGGCTTCTTGGGCGCACGCCGAAGAGCAGACTAGCTCGGCAATCAAGGTGCAGACACTGCTGCTGGGACAGGAGGATCAGGAGGAATACCCTCCCTACTGTATTCGCTGGCACGCACGAGCTTTGCCAACAAGTCTGAAGAAGCAGCTGCTCAGGCAATGCAGCGGGTCAGTCGCCCCACTGCTCGACACATCGCTGCATGACTTCTACCCGCGCGTGAATTCAGGTATGGGAGAAGCAAACCTTCGCTTCAACCTCGGGTTACTGTTGGCCCTGCGCTTCGGCAACCCAGACCTCCAGGTGTACTTCGATCACGGAGCTGACATCCAGCGTCAGTTCCTCGCCGGCTGCATCTTGTGTTGGTGTAAAGCGGCCGGCTTCTGCTTTCCTGACCTCCTTAGCTGTGTGAAGGAGGAGAACCAAGAGGACTTTAGGAGCCTTTGGCAAGAGATTCACGAGGCGTACAGCCGAACTGGTCCTGCCTCGCTGCGACGAATGTATGTCAGAGGTCCACTTCCCACCGACATTGATGTGCGGTGGATCGATGATGGCGGCAAAGACGTTCCAATTCTTGCAAGAACACGCGATTCTGCAGTATTGACCGCGCAATGGTGCAACATGCTCCTGCTGCACTTCAAGCTAACCCACCCTGAGCCCTTCAAGCCACAAGATTTTGTAGTTTCGGAAGGCGACCGCTTGCAAGCAGGCCCACGCTTGCAAAGTGCTTTGGCGAGCATCTCAGAAGCTGTCGGAGCTGCGTTGCGGATCGAGTTATTCTCAGATGTCGCAAACCCTTCACTGGTGGTTCCTCTCGGAGAAGGCAAGTACGACACACTGCGTCTCGTAACACGGATCACAGTTCTAGCTGATTTTGTGTTCCTGCTGCGTTCCAGCACTGTGGGAGCGGAGACATCATCAAAGATCGGGCAATTCTTTGGTTGCATGGTCGGAGCACTCGCTTCTGGCGATGCGCTTGCAGACACTCACCTTGCAGCCTTGTTCGATGCCTTCTTCTTGCTGCACGGGCTAACTTCGGAGAATGAGGGCATAGAGGTTGAAGCCCTTGCCAAGGCGTACCAAGTCCACAACCTGCCGGTAAGTGCTCAAACCCTGAAAGAAGTAGAGTGGCTGCACGAGAACTACTACGGCCGCCGCGACAAGGCAACAGGCTCGGTGAAGTGCCGGCTGCAGCGATTCAGCACTGTTTGTGATCACATCACCAGTATTCGAAGCCTTCCGCTGCAGAAAGTTGCTTTTCAGAGACACTTTGCCAAGACCCAGTTTGTCGGCGAGCTGTTGGCTGACGATTCGGATGCCTCTCCACCCTATCTCCGTCACAGCAAGTTGCAGCTGCTGTGCACGCTCTCCGTTGGAGCCAGGGGACATGCAGGACATGGACACGAGGCGGAGAACGTGGAAGATCTTAGGGCGGACTGGGCTGACTCGCAAGAGGCTGCACAGGACCAGGATGCTACCTTCTTTGTCGAAGTTGGCGGCGATTGTGGTCGTATGGCAGGAACCACTACCAGTCGCAGTTATGGCCAGTGGGATTTGCCAGACCTGGCCAGTTTGCATGCAGCTGACTGGAAAGAGAAGTGTCCTGTGATCTCCGCCACGGACGTTATCGAGATCGTCTCTAAGCTCGCAGCTCAGGAATGCAGAATTGACACACTGAGACACACTCTGTGACCGTGACCATACCGACTCTCCTTGGATGCGAGGCCTTCGTTGTATCTGCATGCAGCTTTGCGAATCCGTCCTGGGCTGCGCGCTCAGAGCGTGCTTGCACCTCTTTGGCTTGGGATGGGAATCGAAGTCTCGTAGGCTGGAACCGGTTCTGTGGCATTCACCGAAGAGCCCTGGCTTCTACCGCTTGCCAGAACCTGAGACCGAAGCCAAGCCAACAACAAATACGTGATTTCACGGGGCACCTCGCAGTCCCCCACCGGATCCTTGTACATCGTTGTACGATGATCGTTTGGACATCGCACCACCTCACGCCTTCTCGGCACTCATGCACGCATGTTAGTCCCGAGTAGTGCCCGTGCTTCCACTTTACGGACAATCGAAAGCGCATGTGCACTGTGGAGAGACCCGGGCGGTTCGTGCCGTGAGGTCTACGAAGTGCCCGCCCATGCCAGCGAGGACGGGCTGGCGCTTTGCGAGGCTTTGCACCTTGTGGCGACATCAAGACTGCGCAGGCCGGAAGACGGCGAGGAAGAAGGACTCAGTGTGTGGAAGGCTTTCTCGACCAATGCCGAGGCTTTCCATTCTGGACATTTCAGGAATAAGACTTCACTACCCGGCCCCCCCCTTCCCCCCGCGACCAGGCTTGGCAATTTATCGACCGCGCACACAGCCCGGTTCTGGCGCTTGATGGCTGGTACTTGCGGAAGGCTGAAGACAATGCGCACCAGCCTCAATTCCTACTTAGTGCAAGACTGCTACTAGAGGGCTGGGGATGCTGTGGGACGCAGCATGCCAAGGTCCTGGGTGATCGTCTTCCCGACTATCAGAGACCCGTCGGAGCCGCCACTGGGCCTGGGCGACCTGCAGCTGCGGTGGCTTAGTCGCACGGCACGGCTCGACTTCCACGCTTTTCGTTTCACTTCGCTCAGGCCGAGGCGCCACCTGGCCGGGGGGCCCTGAGTCAAAGAGGTTGAGCTTTGGAGCTTTGGTGGTGGCAACTCGCATTACTCCCACTTGCTCTGACTTGCTCTGAGTTGTGGCCGCTGTGCCACTCTCACAAGCTCGTGAACCTGAACTTCAGCCCGGGCCTCGGTCAGACGGGCAAAATGTGCCCCCCAGAATTCACAAGTCTGGTCCAAAACTTCCTCAGGTTCGGAGGCCTTGCTTGTGGTGCAGCTCTTGGCAACTCGGCCACTACGTCACACTACATGTGAAGCACGAAGGGGGCAGAGCAAGTTCAAAGCCGAGGTGGTAGTGGCCTGGGAGTAGGAGCCCCAGAGCTCTGGAGTAGTGCACGTCAGTGCAAAAGAGTTTGGTGAGAAGGCCTGAGGAGTTGCAGAATTCCGAGGATGAATGGTCACGAGACTTCCGGCAGCCATGGGGGTTCAAAAGCATCTTTCCATGCCGACGGCATGGACCCCAGCCGCCATCTGGCGCGGTGTACTTTGAGCCCACATTGCCATTTTCCCTGAGGTGCGAAGACAGAAAGGGTTGAGACGGTTCTGGCCAGCTTGAGCGGCCTCTCCAACGAGGCAACAGCGGGGAGTTTCCAATGTCCCACACTTGCGCAGCAGTGTAGCAGCAGTGTAGCAGTGTAGCTTTGCCAGGTTGAGCATCTCGTTTCCGTCCAGGATGGAGGGCTCTTGCTAATGTAGCCATGTGTAGCCGACCCTTTGCACATGAGTGCACATGCAAAGCGGGCCTGCCAGGATTTTCCAGAAAGTGACGAAGGGCTCGTGTCAAAAGTACGTACTGCGCTCAGACGAGCCCAGGTTTGGCCTGGGCCCGTCATTTGTAGCCGGAAATCCTGGCTCGAGGACAACTGATGAGCTATCAGCAGAACGAGCCTGGACCCTGAATGCTGAGCGAGCCCCGCATGTGCTGTCGAAAGCTTGAATCTGGTGGTGAGCATGGATCTCAGGCGATCCCTGTCGGAAGTTCTCCTCAGAATTCTTTGGAAGATGAAGTCACAGCAGCGTCGCAAGCCTCAGATTCACATCGCGGGACTGTTTGATAGGCGGTAAAGGACAGGACCGCGTCCCGGCTGAGAAGGTGACGACCTTGGTGCGCTGATTCGAGAAGAGAGCTTGAGGAGATGGGCCCGGCGCTCACGATTTCAGTGGATGCGAGACTGCGCAAGCCCCACATGCAATCCATGGACATCAAGGCAACCGTTCAAGTTCCATTTGTGGAAAAAGCAGATCCTCAGCCACTGTCAAGTCTCGGCCGCGCCTTCGTCTCGGTTCCCACTCGCTGAAGCGACTTTCTGTGCGCGCCGGATGTGCCATCGCATCAAACTTAAGCCTCAGGTTCTCCAGCGACTATTGGTCCCGATCGCTTCGAAAGCCGGGATCTTTGGTTCGCTGCGATCTGAGCCAGGGTTCATTCAGAACCGGGTCTGGGCGGTAGTGCAGCCGTTCGATGTCGCACTGCAGTAGTTGGCTTTACTGCCAGGCCACTCACTACACAAGCTTGGACACAGCTCGAGCTAGTGCTCGAGGCTTTAAGAGACTGGCGGCTCTCTGTGACTAAACTGATGTGTGTGGGCGAGGCGTGCTATCGAGGAGAACACCTTCCACAAGAACGATGTTTGGCCAAACACATCCATGCTCCTTGGCAGTCCGTTGCGCATTTCGTTCGACCTGGAGAATTAGTTCCTGATTTTCAGGTCACCAAGTCCGGCTTTGCGAAGCGAGGGGCAAGGAGCCAAGCTTGCCGTTGAGTTTGGATTATGCGTATTCTCTCCCCAGACTCACCAAGGTAGCCATCCTGCAAAGCATCTACCATGCTCAGCTGGACTGCCGTCAGCCGCACGCCCCTCAGAAGGAAACGCAGGACGAGTACCATCCTGAGTTGTAACTGCAGGAATGGAGTCGCCACCCCCGCCCCCACAACCCCAACAGCTCATGATGGTTGATGAGTGGCGTGCCCGAAACCCTAAAAGGAATGCCTGGTTGCCAGCCAAAATCAAAGGGATAGGAAGGAGGGCGACCAAACCAGGCGAACCCAAACCCTGATTCCAAAAAACGCTGAAAGGGCAGCACTGAATCGAGTCCGCAGTGGCAAAGGAAGCAAAATATAGCACAGCTTTGAACCATTAAGACAGAGGATGACAGAGGGTAAGCCCAGAAGGAGCGGGCCACTTAAGCCCTACAAAACTGACCGGTTGCCCGAGATTCAAACCCTAACGGGGTGTGATGGTTAGCAAACCCGAAACCTGAAAGGAGTGGATGGTGACGAGTCCATAAAAAACCCTACGAGTAGATTCTGGAGATGAAACGCAATTTGGGTGGCAATAGGCCCTAGCAGGAACGGCTCGTTGCCAAGATGCATCCAAATTTCAATGCCCAGCAGATGTTGGGTGGCAAACCCCAAACAGTAGTCGGGGTTCTGAGCGAATGCTGGCAACGCCCAGATCTTGCCGCAAGGCGAACAAGCCCTGAACCCAAAAAGGATGGACTGCTTCTTAACAACCCAGCGCGCGAAATGATTGGTTGCCAAGCCCGAAAACGTAACAGCACATGATGGGTGGGAAACCCTACACCCCGAAAGGAGTGGGTGGTGGTGAAGCACCGCACGAGACGGTCGGACACAGAAACGAGTGGCTCCAAGACTGAAAGCCAGCCAGCGCTTCCGGCAGGACATAATGAAGCAGCTCTAGGAACACAGGAGCATTTCCACGTGCATCAGAAGATGATCCAGATCGCAACACGAAAAAGCCGCAACGACGTCAGGCCAACAGTGCAGCACTTTTCAGACTCCGAGGACGAGGCCGCACAGACCGCCTTGCAGTGCCGTCGCAAGCCCCCGCTGCACGACTCAGGCCATCCCGGAAAGCAAGCAGGCACCGCGGGCACCGCGTCCAGCTCATAGCAACCGTCAAGCTCACAGGAGGTCAGCAAATGGCAGCATCCCGGAGACTAGGTGCCGCCATCCAATCAGATCCTCCAAAACGCAGCTTCGTCTCCGAGGCCCAGATGGACAAGGCGTCTGCGTGTGCTCGGCATCATTAAACTGCCTGGATCCTTCTGTGGTTCCAAAGGTTTACGTGGACACGTAGACGACCAAGCTTGCAGTCATTGTGTCGCGGAGTCAGCTGTCGCATTGACCTCTCACGAGGCAGATGGACCGCGACCCTGCAGGTGGTAAGTTGTTTGACAGGCCAGGTGACCCGCATGCGACGCATGCGTTATAGACAGTCAAGAATCATGGCATGCATTAGCAGCAGCACACTCGTCAAAATGCCTGACAGGCGCGTCGGTTTCGGACGGCCGCTGAGCAGCCGGCACGGCGTCATTACTTTCTATGATGAGGCGAGAATGAAAGCCTGGGGATTAAAGCAGGGCCATGCAGATGCCACACACGTCCACGTGCTTCCGAGGACCTGCCGCTCTACTATGTGCCGATTGACCGACAGCGCTTGAAGGCGTCACCGTTTCGTCCCGCACGACCGCAGTGGTCGTTACGTTGGTGTCATGACAGCTGAGACTTATGGCCCATGAGGTGAGCTACACATCATCTGAGGGTCTGAGTGCGTGCCTCAGTTGGATTTCTGCTGAGAGCCGCTCCAAGCTTCCCAGGGCCTCGCGGCTCAAGCCTGGCAAGGCTTGGGATATCTGGTTCACAAGAACGTCCTGGCAGAGCTGCTGGAGGTTCGAGCACGCCACTGCGCTCCAGCACAAGCTTTCAGTCGACCAGGATGCTAGCAAGTGTCGCTCTCCAGATGGCGCCGGCCCCGCAACCCACCCTGCCTGCACATAGTCGGAAGCTTTTTGCGGTCATGGCTATTGGTGGAGGCTTTTTGCTCCCGATCTCCAGAATCGGACATCGGAAGCCGTCTGACGGTCTCGGACTTGATTGATTTCTTCAGCCGGACCAAGGTGCAGACGGCGGTCTCCAGCCACAGCCCCGGGGCGAATACATTGCCACTGCGTTGAACATCGTCGAACGGTGTTTGCAATGCATTTTGTGCATGTGATTGATCGTGACACGGGTGTATGTCCGTGTGAGGCTCGTGAGAAGCCTGCGGATGAAGCTTCTGCCATGGATCGCCGATGTCCTTCGGCCTGCGCCTTTGCCTTTAACGACGGAGATGCTGCCTGCACAGTGCCCTCATCTTGGCCGAATGTCCGGACTAGGGACTGAGAGGTTTGCCCCTGCAATTTTCGAGCTGCAGGTCGCCGCTTCCATGCGACACGAAGACTTGGATACTTCGCTGCTGCAGCTCGGATGACGTCTGTAGGCCGATTTGCTCCGATTCTGCGCAGCATGCAACAGCGCGCCGAAAGCTCCGAATCCCGAGGTGAACGAATGGGGCTTGTCGCAGGGAGCACAGCTTCAAGCGCGTGGCAGCAGCTTGTGGCGAGCGCACGTGTCGTTGGCATGGAGCGCATGCGAGCTGACGATCTCTAAGGCAGTTGCGCCATACCAAGAACGTGACCATGTCAACCTTGCAATCATGGCTTTTTGCTTGTGCCGATGCTGCCTGGAGCTCGGCTCGGCTTGACTGGCTTGTGTGTAGGACTCTGCAGGCAACTGTGGCTTCGCAGAGAAGCGTATTTTTGAGGTCCTGCTGGCTCGGATGCAGCACTCTTTCTGCGGAATGTGCTCATGAACGCCGGCGGCTCACGTAATGCGTGTTATCTGTACATAGATTGGGAGTTAGCAATGCTGACCAAAGCATTGCTGCGCGATTTTGTCCTGACCTGACCACGGCGCACTGACATGACAGTTGCGTCTCGTCCACCCAACCATTGAAACCAACGAAGCGTAGCGTGAGGCCTGGCATGTCCCGGACGAAGTCAAGCGTTTCGTCGAGCGCAAGAGCGATGTGCAGAGCTTGACTGCTTGTGGGAAGTGCGAGCCCCGACAACCTGCCTACCGTGCTCAATGCTGAGGTCTACGGCATTTATGTCGTAAAGATGGGGACTCTTCAGAGGACGTCACAACAGCAAATAAGTTCAAGGAAGCTCAATGCGAGGAGCTTTCAAATCGTCAAGCAACTTTGACAGGATGCGTGATTTGGGACTCCGAGTGGCCGTGCGCGACTTCGAGCGGGAAGTCTGGCAGCGGAGCTTGGACAACAGTGGAAGGCCTAGTTTGAGTGCCGGGCCAGTCAGGCCAGTGTGAGTCGATCTGTAGAGTCTGTAGAGATCGTGAGTCTGTACGTCATGTGATGCACAGAGGTGCCATGTACCTGGACATCATCGCACAGTTCTCCGATTACTGCTGCTTCACCTATGCATTCAGCTCAGCCAAGTCTGTCAGATTTGCGGGCGCTCGCAGCGCTCAGCCTGTCGACTTTCTCACAGGTGAAGGGCTTGTCGAAGGTGGACGACATTCTCCTCAAGTGGTTGGCGGAGTACACACGCCGGCGCCCGAATGAAGCAGATGGCTTCTCAGCCTGTGCAACGGAGGTGTGGAGCTGTGAAGACCTTTCGAACCGGAATCCATATGTTCAAACTGTTAGGCCTCCATCCTTGGCGCTTCGTCTACCTCGAAGGCCGCTGGCAAGGATGTGTGCTGCATGATGAAGATCTCATGGTGTCGCCATCCTTGAAGCTTGCATACGTACATCTCGGAATTATGAAGAAACGATCCTTTCTCTGGCGAGCCCAAGCCCCCGAGCTCCTGCCTTCTGGAACTCGGCGACATGAGGCGTGGATACCTCATTCAACTTCCCAGAGAACCGCTGGGAGCCAAATCAAGCTGCTCGTGAGAGGTGCGAGCTGAAGTCGCCTTGAGATTTTCAGGTGATCGCTGTAGTTTCCGCTTCGCTCCACCAAATCCTCTTCATTCAGTTCTGCTCTGAGAAACGATTCTGCTCGTTGCTTGCTAGCGTGTTGAATGGGTATTTTCCGGTCGACTGTAACAGCGACTGGCTCCGCAAACAAGACTGGGGACAGCCCCTGGTAAGAGGAACTGAGGCCTCCGGGCCTTGCTTTCTGATCCTGAGTCTTTTCTTGGCTACTTAGCTCGGGAACTTTCGGGTCCTTGAGCTAAAGGGACTCAGACCGAAGATCCCAGCACTACCTCCAGCTCCATGATCTTCAATCGATACCAAGATTCCGGAATCTCGCAAAGCCCACGTGCTGACACCCTGAAACTCGGAAGCTTCAATCTTTCATGCATTCGAAATACTCACTCTCCACGGTTTTTTTTTGCATTTTCGCCAGTTCGTGAGTACTGATACAGCTCTTTCAAGACTTTCAAGCATGCATCCGGTAGGCTCACTTGGGCTCCGGACACCGCTCTATGCTCGGCTTAAACTCTGGACGCTGGATGGCACCCAATCCCTTAAGCTTGCGTGCCTCCCTAAATCCCGAACGTGCAGAACACGGAAGCACAGCAACGCCATGGTCGCTCGTAGGCATGCGGAGGCAACATGAAGTACTTCCAAACTGCGAAACTACAGCAATTGCAAACGCTGTTACAACTGTCGGGCTGCCTGCCTATCTGTCAACGTGTGCCGGCATGTGAGAAACACGCAGTAGATCGGCTGTGGGTACGCGCTGCGTATCCATGTGCCAGCACACGCATGTGTGTGTGTGTGCGCGCGCCCCAAGGCATCGATATCTTTATCTATTCGTGTCTACTTCAGTCCTGCCCGTGGCGGACCAGTTTTCGGTCCCCTACCTTGCGAGCATAAGAGCCTCCGGCTCACCCCTCGCTGGTTTCCGATGGCAATTCCTCATCCGGTGGTCGTTTGTGTTAGGCTGGTCGCCTGGTTACTGTGTCGGTTACAGTGCGAGATCGTTTCAGGTTACTGCCCAAAGCGGTTCCCGTTCCTCCCCGCACCCGCTAGACATCTCAAGTCCACCAAGGTCAGGACCATGGAAGACCTGAAGCAGAGCGATGTTGCACAGCTGCGTCCCAGCCAGCACCTCATGGTCGACAGCGCACCGATCCGCCTGGTCTCTGCATCACTCCTCATCAAGGTCACACCGCACCATACCCCGTTCAGCTTCAGCCTCCACCAGAAGATCTTCAGGCAGCTTCGTCTCCGTTTCTTTTCGGGGGTCGAATGGCTTCGTACTGTAGCGGACGCAGGCAGCTTGGCAGGCCTAGCAAAGCTGACAAAACCGGCCCCATCACATTCCCTAAGCCAGTGGACTTGACCAAGGCTATGCAACAGTGCCAGATTCTACAGAATTGTCCAGCCTGGATGACGAATCTTCTCAGCCATTCCTTGCATCCTTGCAGCCATGATTTGCGCAAGTTAGTCCTTCGTGAGGAGCCTCGGCGCTTGCTGTCTTTCTTTGCCAAGAGCCTGGGTCCGGACAGCGGAAGCCTTGGAGCATGTGAACCTGGCAGAGATGTAGCTGTCGTGACCGTGGGAGCTTCAAGAGGATTCCGAAGCTCTGTAGATCGGGGAACCCAAATCGACCAAGTCAGCTTCAGGGAATCGCAGATGAGGCAGCAAACTGAAGCACTCCTGAATTCACAAACTTGCAGCCGACAAGCGCTGACACTGAAGCGTCGCAGCCTAGCGGCCTAGCACGCCGAGATCATCTTTCTGGCGTAGAGGAAAGTCGACAGAAACAGCCATAAAGAGCCGCGCTGCGAGGGATGTAGCAGTCGGAACTGAATGCACAGCAGGCAGCACTCATAATTTGCATTCCAAGCATTACCGTGCACTCGATGTTCGATTCGATGTCAAACCGGATCTTACTTCCTCAAGGACTGGTGTTGCCACTGCAACAGGGGGAAACCCCCCTCGCTCAAAGTAAGCAGTAACTGCGGGTCCCAGCTTTCTGCTTTCAGGCAGCACTGGAAGCATGGCGGGTGATGAGCAACATCAGCGCACCATGTTCTCTCCATCGTGCAGGGCTTATCCGAAGATCCGAGTGTCTGACAACTTGTCCAGCGGGCCCGACAATATCCCAAAACGCCCAGTGCTCAGAGCAAAGCGCTCAGGCCCCCAAGCTCGTCCTACTCTGCAGACTTTCGCTCAGATCTGGAGGAAACAGCTGCTCCCAGAAGCTGCAGTTCAGTTAGTTTGACGCATGCACGACGTGCTTGAGCAGGACTTGCTGTTCAGCCCTTCGCCATGCCTGGTTCTGCTAGCGGCAATCTGAGATTGTTGCGACACCTATCAGCGCTTCCAATCTCAATTTGGCATGGCTTTCCAACAGGTTTCAGCACCTGGTGCTGGCAAGACACACCACATGGCGACCCTCCGTGGCCGGCTTGAGGCCTCATTGCAAAGTCACCTCGTCACAGATTTCCAGCTGCTGTACATGAGGAAGAGATGCAATTCGACATCCACGAGCATTGCCCCAAGACTTGAACCCGACGAACCTTCCGGCGACTCATGGCCCACACGGCACAGGTTCGATGGCTCTTCAGATATCCTGGTCACCACCGCCTTGGCTGAGGCACAGAAATGAAGCCTGAAGCATGGCCTTTCGTGGCAAATGAGGCCTTGACTGTGCAGGTGCTGCAAAGGACGATGACCTCGCAAAACAGCATGCATCATGGCAGCACGGAGCGATGCCTGAGGTCCGATTGTGCAGTTTTACTGCCTCAATAAGGCAGTCCCAGAAACTGTCCAGGCCCAAGTCTGCACCACAGCAGCGGAGCCGGTCCTCTCACCGCGACGGACGTGACCGCCGTAGTGTGACGACGTGAGGCTGATCTTGGACGAGTACCACATGCTGAGCGATGAGCAAACGGGGCTGCACCTGGAAGCCATTTCACATCACAGCCCCCTGCCCGCATGCCCGCACAGGCACAAAGACGAGCTTTTCGAATGGGTGCGCTCAAAGTTGGGGTTGCTGCCTCACTCTTACCGCTAAGCGCCGCTAAGCGAAGCAAACGTAGATGCTCCGGCCTGCAGGCAAGAGCTCCGCGTAGTGCTGATCGCGAATCGCAGCGACTCAAAGGCCTTGTGATCCGGTGACGGGAAGATCGGAAGCGACATTCTTGGCCACGTCTCTCCCCTAGCCGCGAGGATCGGGAGCGTTTGCAGCAGCTTCAACCGGCAAGCGCAAGCTCCCAGGCCAGGCCAGCTGAAGCCTCTACCGCTACATCTTCCAGTATGCTGTTTGCGCATTGTGCTGTGCTTGCCTTGTCCTGGCCACAGGTTCGCGTAGCGCTGCTGCAAACTCGACTCTCTCGGCAACGCATCGAGCAGGCGATTCCCCGACCAGGCGCTTGGACGGCACCAAGCTGTGCCGTAGATCCTGCAGGTTATGGAATCTCGGGGAAACTCTGACCAATGGCGACCATCCATTTGCAACTGGCTTGTGGCATCCCGGCTGCTTTTCGGCGAGGCCTGTTCGCTGTGCGTTTCCGCCCAATCGAGGAGTCGTCATGTTCCCCGCTAGGAGTCGGTCAGCCTTCGCCTTTGCGATGGCTTGGAAGCAGCATGGTTGCACCCACTGCCATGAGCAAGCTCGCTCGTTCGCTCGCACTGGGACAAGCTCCATGACATGCTAAGAGCCTTCCGAGGCCATTCTACGGAACCCGGACCCACGAAGCATTCTGGTTGAGCCTGGTCCTCAAAACTCCTTTGTATTCTGTTCCTGGTTTGCACTGCATCGTGCCTTGAGGCTGCTGCTGCATCGCGTGCCAACCGTGTCTCGGACCAGTGCCTATGAATTCGTGGATGCCTATCTGCAGCATGAGGGGCAGCCACCCCAGTCTTCTTGCTGCTTTTTCTCCTGCGTTGCTACGTCACTTGAAATCGTTGCAGGTTGCGCAGGCGAGCATCTGCAACGAGCTTGGTGGGCTTCTGCTTTCGTGTGGCGATGCGCGAAGCCAAGCTCTTCCACGGAGAGCAAGGGACCATGGCTGTTGCACATGCATTTCTCCAAGGCTCGACGTGATGTCCGATGAAGCCTGCAGTTTCGTGGAGTTCCTGTCACAGACTCCAAAAGCACACGAAGCCCCACCGGCGGCACGGGGCTCGGTTGCAGAATGGCTGGTTTATGTCTATACCCATAGCTACAAGTATCTGTTCAAAGTCCACAGGGCCGTGTCCGAAAGCATGCAAACAATGCTTGGGACTGGTTGCTTTGGAGGTCCGCCTGCTGGCATGGGCGACTTACGTCATGAACTCGAAGAACAAGTGGGATGTGAACGGCTTGACCAGCTCCTGGGCAAAGCGCCACTTGTTCGTTGACCAGGTCCGCCGGTGCGGTGACCAGTTGCTCGCGGTAGCGACTAAGCTGTTCTGGAGGTAAACTTTCCCTTCGAGCTCGGTGAGGATGCACTGGGCTGGCCAACGAACACCGGCTGGGTGCCTTGCGAGCCTCGCGAAGTCGCAGCGAAGCAGCAGCAGGGACCCTGATGTTGAGCTGAGGCCCCACGTTCTCGTGGGCAGGCGATCCGAGCTCCTTGCGCGACCTAGTCGATGCGGCTGCTCGGCTCGGATGACGAAGCCGGCACGCCCCGACCCAAATACCAGCTGTCAGGTCCGACGCGGCCATTCCGTGGACTGGGCGGATGTGCACCGCAAGGCAGGGGTCGAAGCGCTACCTTAATTGCGACATCCGTCACGGCATGTGGCATCCGCTTGTCATCAGATCTTCCGAGACTGTCTCGAGAAAGCCAACGTCAAAGACCTAAGATCTTGAACCGGCCATGATATGAGAGTCGACCGGCGATATGTATTGGCGAAAAGAGCGATTCAGATAGCCGTTTTCGCAGCTCCTCCTCGTCTTCACCGCACTCGCTTCACTGAGCTGGGCTGGAGTATCTAACATCCACCCCCGCCGCTTGCAGCGGCAGCCGGCTTGTCAGTTCGACTGTGAAAAGGACAGTTGCAGCATGAGCTGGCCGAGGGGCTGAGCCGCTGAAACAGACCCCTGGGTGCGTCGGACGGCCAGAAGCTCCTCACGCAGCTCACCAGACACAGACAGTCAGGAAGGCGGTCGCGTGTTGCTGTGTCTTGATTCGTTGGGCGCTTGTTGCATGACATGAGCGACGGACAAAGTCTGCAGCTGCAGCGCTCGGTCCGAACCAACAACTTAACAATTCAAGCGAAAACCTGGCCAACTGTACAAGATAGACCGAGCTCCGCAGAGCCTATGTTTCTCTGCACAACTCCTCACAATGCGAAACAAGGGTGGTAGGCTGTTTCTCCTCAGGTAACCCGAACACCAGCGTGGAACGGCCTCCATGTCAGGTGCGAGCCCAGAATTGCTGCGCCAAGTCCGAGCACACAGTCCAAAGCACACCGGCATCCACTCTTTAGCTGTCGCATAATGGTAGCCCGCTATGCCGTTCTCCAGGCACCCTAAGCAGAGTCCAGTGCGTCTGGCGGCATTCAGCAACTACGGGCGTTACAAGGTGGGAAATAACAATGACAGGCTGCATGAGCCGGCGGAGGTTAAAGGGACCAACTAGGTCTCGAAGAGTGCAATCGGCGTGTTCAGGCAGCCGGGCAGGCACGGCAGCCGCCAAGCATCGAGCAATGCACGCGCCGGAAGCCAATGCACGGCTACAAGCTACAAAGCGGAGCCGAATGTCAGGCGGCCCGGATGCAAAAGACTGCATCGAGCCAGCACGGCGTCACATGTGGGGCAGCAACCAATAGGCCAGCACTTGCGAGTCAGACACGAATTTAGAGACTGTGAATGTCCGCACGGCTCTTGGCGAACAAGCCGGCAGTCCGGTGAATGCCCCAGCAGCACTCAGCTATCCAAGAGGGCACCCTACTCTCTGTACATCTAGATTACAGGGAGCACGGCACCAAGGCGTAACCTGCCATTAGCTCCTGTGGAAGTGTCACTTGCACGCACGCGAGATAAAGTGCGTTCGGGATTGATACTGAAGAACTTGTTCCATTCCGAGATTTTCGAATGACCGCATAAGCAGCAGGGATGAAAGTGCGGGGCAGAGGTTGTGGCCCGCGGTAGTCCGTGTTCGGCTCATACGAGAGGAAATGATGGATGAGTCCTTCACGAAGCCCACCCGAAGCGAAAAACTGTGCATTGCTATCTGGCCACTCCTCAAGCGATGGCCTCGGAATATCTCGCCATCCAATGCTCGTCAGAGACGTCTTCGGCCTCATCCCGAAGCTGCACGAAGTGGCAGGCATGCACGTTAGCTGGAGATACTGCTTTTGGCAACGAATAGGGCCCGGAACCCGAATGAAGATGGCGTCATGCACATCGAATCTGGTTGCAGAGGATGCCAGTGCGATGGAGCCTACATTCTGTGCCGGACATCTTTGGATTCAGGTGGATGCAATTGCACCCACAAATACTCGGGCATGCATGTGAAACCAACGATGAAGCCGCACTTTCTCGCGGACATGCGACGAAAGTGTGTGGAAATGGCTTGTCGGGGTGAGCAGACCTACTTTGGCAACATCAGAGGTCATAGAAAGTGGAAAGACTCAGTTGGCTGGCACACAGACGAAGAGCTGTTAGATGGGCGCCTCAGTGGCTTGTCAAGAAGAAGCCACTGCCCAGTGAAAGTAAGCGCTCCCCTGCGACAGTGTCTTTGTTAATCATTTAGTGAGATCTTTGCACCGTGGAAGGCTGGTTTCAACGGCACCCTTGCGCTTCATTTCTGGAACCGCGGGTGCTCGGTGGCCACCAAGATGAGCCATCTGCTCGTGACAGCCCGGAGTGCGTTCCCCCAGAAGATTGATCCCTTTTTTAGACCAGCGCAGTGCAGCCTCCCTGTCCAGCACACGGCCTTCGCAAGACTCGTGCACTTCAGCTAAACGCCTAGTGCATGCTTGGTCGGCCACAGCGTTCGAATAACGCAGTCCAACTGCTCCGCCCCAGTCCGGCACCTTCCAATGAAGCTTCTTCGCAAGCCGCATCGTTGTCCTCGCACATACAGCGCTCAGGGCCCTTGACGCAATCTGCTAAAACGCTGGTAGGCTCAGCAGACGGCAAGTTGAGTTCCTTGGAGTTGGCGCGGCTAGTACAGCTTCCAAAGAGCCAGAAGTGGAGCAGCCTCGCATCACTCGTGGCTCCGTCACCACAACAGCTTGCTGGAGGGCTGCTTGGTAGGTGATTCTGTCAACCCGAGATTGGCTTGAGCTAAGGAACCATGGACTGTAGAGATGAGACCACCAGAGCCTGAGGGTTTCGCGGTGGCTTGGGGTGATCTACTGGCTATCGATAAACAGGAATCGCAGGAGATCCTTCTTCAATACACGGTTTTAACTCATGTCGGCAGCAGCTGAGTATGCCAGGTTTGGTCAGTGGATCATATCAAAGACTCGGAGCTCTTTGCACAGCTGCTATCTTTGAGCTCGGCACTCAGCTTCGGATGGGTCGTTTCAATGGCTTCGCTGAATCAGAACCCGAGGTCGGAATCCTGGCATGATACTGCAGCAGGTGATGCCTTCAAACCTCTGCAACCTCCTCAGCCTGAGCCTCAAAACCCATCTTGCTGGCGACTGAGTTCAACAAGAAGGCAAGTTGCATTACCAGGACTGTCCAACACGGCTGCACCGACAGCAGTCCAGCTGGCACGAATCATTCTACAGCACGCGCCGTGCCCTCAGATATAGTTGCATGACAGGCATGGAGCTGGGATCGCCGAACCTCGTAAAGCCCAGGCCAGCGGACAACGTCAGCAGCCAGGCCTCTCTGCTTTTGTTTGACTTCACTGGTGTTCGGGAAAGCCATGTAGCAGAGCTACTGAGCTGGCATACGGCACATGCGCATGTCCTCCATGCCGCTGCAGTGCCGCTTCAACTGCTGTTGGTAGACATGCCCCGACCAATCCTTTCAATGAGCTGGCCGCACTCGTGACACTCACACGATGGTTCTTGCAGAACTCCGAAGGAATGCGAGACGAGCTTGCAAGGGCAATTGGGGCTGATCCAGCATTGCGACAGCACGTGGAGTCAGAAGGCTTTTCCATTCTGCATGTAGCGGCATACTGGGACTCTGCAGCCCTTGTGCGAGAGGCTCTGGAGGGGCAAGCAGTTGATGCGAGGGACTCACTGCAGCGCACTCCGCTGATGATCTCCATGCAGTGCCGGCGCATTTCGGGAGCCAGGCTTCTTTTGGCGGCCCGGGCAGACATAGCAGCTCAAGACGCGAGTGGCCACACATCCCTCAGCATTGCTGCACAGGGCGGCCATGCTGCAGGAGTGCTTCTGCTGATGAGCCGTGGAGGTTCAACAGCACTGGAGCTTGCAAACCAGAATGGAATGCGACCACTGCATTGGGCAGCTTCTTCAGGCGACTCCTTTGGGGTGAAGCTGCTGCTTCGATTGAGAAGCAATGCTGCTGCAAGGACTCATTCAGGTCTGTCTGCACTAGACCTGGCGTCGAACGGCGCACACTGGCATGTAGTCTCATGCTTGGAGACCCTGAAACCAAATTCAGACGCTGTAGCATATTGGTCTTCCGGTGACATCACATCAGATAGAGGTGACGATCCCAGGAAGTACCAGAAACGGTTGCATGCCCTGGATTGCCAATATCTCCTTCAACAAGCTTTACGAGAAATAATGCACCCCAGCTACGTGACGCGGAAGCTTGTCCCTGTACTTTGTCACGTGGCCGCCATGCTGGCTATTTACGAGCACTTGAGTTTCTCACGCACTGCACGTTGGAAACTTGCACCACATGCTGCCCTGGTATTTGAAGTTGCTGTCCCTGTTGTACTGGGTGGATATCAATATATTGCTCGCATGGATCCAGGCGTGGTGCCGGAGAATTCTGGCATAGACAGGCTAATGAGAATGATCGACAGCGAGGCGCCTCCAAGTGCGTTGCCGCAACTCAAGCAGCTCTGTACCACGACATGGGTTTTGAAGGGGCCGCGAACAAAGTACTGTGGCGTATCGGGCACTTGCATCGAGCGTTTCGACCATTATTGCGTGTTGCTCGACACACCGATCGGCAGAGGAAATCATCGTTTTTTCCTGTTTCTAATGCTTGTCGAGGTGATCGCTCAAGTGTCTCATTTCACTCTTTGCCTCACAACACTCCTTTCGGATGAGAGGGCAAGGCCTCTCTGGCAAGCATGGCAAGCACTACTTCTTGTGTCGCAGCATCCAGCTTTGGCCCTGCTGGTCGTTGTCCACTGTGCGACACTTCCCGGGATCATGTGCTTGATCATTGTGCAGCTCGTCCTGATTTCTCAGAACCTTACCGTCAACGAGCTCATAAATATGCGAAGATATGAGCACTTCTGGACGGCGCCTCAGGCTGCCTTCTTCAACCCCTTCAGCAAGGGTAGCTCTCTTCGGAACTGCATCGATTTCTGGTGGAAGGAGCGCAGTTGTACGCCCAACTTCGAGGAGATACACGTTTAACGGGGCTGGTGGTCTGACCTCACAGTGTGCAGTCTGCTTACCATTTTCCTTTGGAAGCTCCGGGCTGCCGTATTGGGCAACAGCGAAGACAGAACTCCGGAGACGCGATCTATCCAGAGCAACTGCAGCTCGGCCTCCTGCTTCGCCAACATCTCTGCGAGCATCCAGCAGTGGGATTGCGTGGACTGCCCTGCTTTCGATGCGCTGTCTCACGACGCCACATTCCCGCACCGTGCAGAGAATCCCGGCATGACCATGCAGTTGAAATATTCGGCAGATGAAAAAGCACAAGACTGGCGGCTGCCAGACCGGATAAAAATCTAATTCCACTGCTGACGCTAGGTCGACCGCCCAAGGTGCATCTCGCTGTGGACACTGGCTGAGACCTTAGATCTGCAAACGTGGTGGTGAGGCATGTCGAGCCCAGTCCAGTCACACGATGCTGCACGTGCATTCTGCTGGATGTTTTCCGGCTAACGGCTCACAGCTTCGGCCGGACGGCAAGGGATGTCGCCAGAACGGCCATCATTCATGGAAATAGGGTGTTCCGGCCAATCTTTTCAGATCTGAGGTTCTACACGATCAGAAGCAGGACTTGAACTGTCCCGGGCCTCGCAAGCTCGTCAATGACTTTACTCACCCCAAGTCTCAAGTTGGTATGCTGAGGTGTAGACATGCTGCACTTAGCCGGAGGGCCAGCAGACAAGAACTCAGTTCGTGCACAGTAGTGCCAGGACGTCCACATGCAAGTTCCACGTGCAAGGCCCTTCTGGATGCTCTGCTTTGGGCAAGAGACTGGGCGACAGAAAGGCGCAGCACGGCTTCAGCCTTGGACGTCGCACTAAAATTGGACTCGTGCAAACACCATCGGCCCAGACACGAACCCAATATGCACATACAATATACATGCATGCATACAGACAAACATAGACGGACGGACGGATGGAGACAGACAGACAGACAGACAGACAGACAGACAGACAGACAGACAGACAGACAGACATACATACATACATATGCAGATACACACATACATATACGCAGACAGACAAACGGACAGGCAGACAGACAGGT
>CAJNDV010035664.1:9889-20605 GCA_905221635.1 Symbiodinium sp. CCMP2456
CCTCCAACCCGGGCGCCTCTCCTCTTGCAACTCCTCGTGCCTCTCTTGCCGAGCGATTGCAGGGCACTGTGAATAAGAAGATCACTGTTCTTCCGGACCAACGCTTCTGTTGTGCCTGAAGGACTTTGACAGCCCTTTTCGTCTACGGGATCGGCGAGCCTTCTCAGGAACATTTCCCTCAACACGATTCAGGGGGCCCACTACCTCGAGCGACCCGACCGACACCTACAAGTTCGTGACTTGGGCATCGACATCAGGAGTAATATCCTTGCCAACGTGGTGGTGTCTAGGGAACTGTGAGTGGTCCCTCCCTCCTTGGCGAACATGGAAGGCCAGGCAGATAGACCCGGTGGAAGACACCGTGACCGGGACCAAGACCGAGATAGAGACCGCAAACGACGTCGACGACGGAGTCGCTCCAGGAGCCGCAGCCGCAGAAAAGAGCGCGACAGACGCAGAAGCCGGGACCAACAAGCCACTCTTGATGCACAAAGAGTACAGCCGGGGGAGGACCCTGTTCAGGACTTCCTGGACGACTTTTTGGGGGATGCCCCCCGACGTGCAGCGCCTGCCATAGATCCGGTGCGAGCCTTTGCTAGCCCACCTGCAGCTCTGGTTCCCCCACCCGTGTCAGGCCAACCACCGCAGGAAACCTTTTCCTCTACTACATCCGCCTCGAGCTCCTCCACTTATCCAGCGCCTTCGGGACCATGCACTTCTACCACGACCACAAGATCTTCCGTGATACGGGGACCCACCCCGCTGGAGGCAGGCGCGGCTAGGGCAGTACCGGGGGCAAGCCGCGGACCCAGCCAAGCTCAGGAGCCCCTGCCGCAAGCAATGCTCAGAACAGTGCTCTCTTTCCAGTCAAAACAGAGACCCAGAGATCAACGAGGAGTTCGCCGTCCCCCCCCCCCCACTGCCNNCTGCCAATATGCAGGTGCCCGACCAGGATGCTGCCACAGGGGACTTCGAAGACACCCCTGCACCTAAGGTGGAAGCAGCCGGAGAAAGTCAAGGTACAGTCGGGGATTGCCCCGAAAGCACTGGAATGAACAGCCCTCACGAGGTAGCAGAAGCCGCACCCTCAACTGGACTCCACCCTACCATCGACATCTTCGACGCGGACCCTGAGGAGTACGACCAGCACCAACCCCTCCAACAACCCTATGAACGCAAGGACGAGCAACAGATGGACAGCCAAGTCGCGAAGGATGAACCCGGGGAATACCTAGACTATGACCCGGACTACGACTATGCCGTGGACCACAAGGAGGACGACGCCGCTGAGCACGAAGGGGGCGAACCCCTAGGAGTGAGACCTGCCGAACCGGAGGGGGACGAACCCGGGGAATACCTCGACTATGACCCGGACTGCGACTATGCCGTGGACCACGAGGAGGACGACGCCGCAGAGCACGAAGGGGGCGAGCCCCTAGGAGTGAGACCTGCCGAACCGGAGGGAGTCCCTTCTGGCCTCACAGCAAGACAAAGGCAGCGACTTCAACAACTCCTTTCGACGGGGAGACTCCGCCGACTACATGAAGAAGAAACGGACCTTATGGTATGGAGGCGCTACCGGGACGAGTCAAAGCAGAACTACCGTGCCCAGAGAAGAACAAAGCGCCGAGCAGGGGACTGGACCCCTGACATACAGCGACGAAGATGAGCCAGGACTGAGTGCTGGAGTAAAAGAACGGCGACATGAAGTGAGGGGTTACCCTTAGAGCCGGGATGATTTTTCAGCTTTTGGTAATTCGTCCAAACCTTTTTCGAGAATTTGGTCCACTACGTTGCGGGGGCTTCCATGCAACCTCCAGCTATAGGGGACTTTTTACCCTAGTGACACTCCCACAGGGGCTTTTCTTTCCGCTCGATCCAAGCTAGCTTGGGGGTCTTCACCCCTTCTTCTCCGAAATGTGTTTTCGTGATTTCTTGAGCCTGTGCTCAGGTGTACAATAAGACGGGCCGCTGAGCCATCCTCCAACTCACTCCGCAGCCCCACACGGGCTCCCTGAACCTTTTCCAGACGCTCCAAAGGGGCTGTTGCCTCTGCAAAGTCTTTTCTTTTCTTTCTCAACGGGGCCTGGCCCCATGCAGGTTGGACGGAAATTTGTGTGATTGGGGGGAAACCCCTTCATTCCAACCAATTGCACTCTGCCTTTTGAGCATTTCACACCTCTGGCACCCGCAAATGGCGGGGGCGCACCTGCGCGCGGTGTAGGGGGGCTTGCTCCCCTGCACCACAACCCTGTGGAAAGAAAGAGAAGAAGCACACGGACAGTAACGCCACCACCTAAGTCCACTACTGCCATGAACTCGTAGGACACATGTAGCGCAAGAATACCAGGACTCGTAGTGACTCAGGCCAGGCCCTGGCACGATCCCGAAGCCACGTCCCGGGGAGCTCTGTACTGATTTAGGGTTTAGGGTTCAAAAAGGGTCGTGCATCGTGAGACGCACAGTGACAGTTGTTCTTGTCTTGGGGATCGCTGTTTGGCTTTCGATGCTCTGTCAGGTTCATTTGCCGGTAGGGCTTTTGCTGTAAGGTCGTCGTCTTCGTGATACAATGTCAAGCTATGTAATCCCCCCGAGCCTATTCTAGGGGCAACAAATGCCGAAGATGTATTCTGATACCTAGACCCTGAACTGTAGCACTTTTGACCCCAACCACTTAAACGGCATACAAGAGGTATAGCTAGGTACCCTCTCATGCAGACCAAACGGACAGCGATCGAAGAGCGACGGGGCAGAAAACCTTCCAATTGAGTTGCCAAGGGAAGTCCGCAAGAAATAGCCCTGGGTTGGTGATGGAAGTGTCTCATGTGTGTGACTACTACTGATAAGAACGCAGGGAGCTGTTATTTGATTCTTGAGTTAGCCCACAGTCAGGTTTCACATTTGCATTCACGTGCTCTGCAACTCAAAGCATCCCATCAGGACATCGGGGATTGGATCACTGGGCATGCCTCCAGGCCAGTGGCTCAGAAACTACCGTCGAAGTCTGCGTTGTCAGTATAACCGCCAGCACAATCAACGTTCAAGCATGCTTTTTTCGTCCTTTTTTGGGGGGCTTGCATTGCAATCGGGTTGATGGGCTTGTCAGCTGCTAGCCGCCCACAACCCTCTGCGGGCTTCCACCTCTACGTGCCGACCCGGACCGAAAGCAGGAGTTCACAGAGTCCTTTCTTAGAAACAAGGCTTCACCATGTACTTGTAGGGTTCTGCAACGGGGCCCCTTACTCTCCAAAAGCAACAGGTATCAGCGTGAGAAGGGGTGATCTGGGTCCTTTTGGTGTTATCTAATGTCGACCTTGACATTTCTGGCTGCTCTTAGCAGATCGGTCGTCAAGTCGGAGGAAAAGCCGTAGCCGGAGTAGACAAGGAAAACTCGACAATTCCCCGAAAGGAGCTTGGCATGCGGTATGTATTGTGAGTTGCCGTAGCCGAACCGAACCCCTTCCTCATGCACCAGTACGTAGAGCATGGCACTGGCACTACTGAACCTGACCATGGCAAGAGGTTGTGAGGGTGTGGGTTGGGGAACCATCCCTAAATCCTAAACCCCAAACCCTAAAAGAAACCCTAAACCCCTAAACCCTAGACCCTAGACCCCTAAACCCTAAACCTAAACCCTAAACCCCGTAAGCCCTGAGCTCGGACTTCACTCGAAGCGCGGAAAGGATATGCTCCAGCTAGCCGTGCGTCGATGAGAGATTGTCTGGTAGTGTTTCCTGCAGCCCATGCTTGGAGTTAAAAGCTCGACAAGAAGCCCGTGAACAACACATCGAGTTATCCCCAAACTCCTTCCCGGAACCTTTTTTTTAGGCTTACCTGATACAGCTCACGCAACTCCCATCGGAACGTGACTGCCCTGTGAGGTTCTTGACCCCGCCGGCCATTGTACCATGAGGAGCCCGTTGTGTGACATCGAGGGGTACCCTCTTCATATGTGCAATATATGCTGCAACTACCATGCCAGACATGCCGGTACCTTTCCTAAGAGGCCTGTTTGATGGAACGGTTGATGGGCTCGACAGGCCCCTGGTCCTGCGTCGGCACATGGTCTTGTCCATGTTCCTGCGCCTCTTGTCAGTGCTCGTTCTCTCTTTTTTTGTAGCGTGTCTTCCAGGATATGGAAAACCCGCTGAAGACTCTCAAAAAATCGCGGTTCGGCCGATGCCGAAACCCTGCGGGCTGTGCCATCTGCCCTGATGCCCAAAGTTGAGCCTAAAGCCTTAAACCCTGGAAGCTTCGGCCCTCAAAACGCCCAATCCTCGGAGTCGACAGGAACTCATGCTGAGAGCCTGGCGTTGTGGCAGCTGGTTGGCTGGCTCGGGATCAGGATGTCTAGCGGTTGCTGCCGGGGTCCTTCCAAAGTTAGGTTTCGGGGCTGAATGAAGGATCTAGCTAGACACGGGATTTACAGCATTCAGGACCTTTGGTTAATTAGATGGAGTGTAATGCAGGAGAGAGAGAGAGAGAGAGAGAGAGAGATAATATACATATATGTATATAGCAGCTTGGAGAACGAATTTCGCTCCTGACTACCTCGTTTCAGCGACGAGATGCGACTGCACCCAGCTCCACTGCCGTCTGCGAATTTGAGTAGGACGTAATGGAACAGGCTGCAGTACGGCAACCCTAAACCCTCAACCGCATACTAGTTTGGAAGCTCTCGCAACCCACAGCCCGTCATGCGGCTACCTTTGCTTCTTCGTTTCATGGCTTATAGGTATAGTGGCATAGCTTCACCCTTCAAGCTGAAAATCAGACCGCATAGCAGGGGGAAAATATTCCTGCAAGACAGACCAAGGGTTTTTGAACCCAACACGCCTTGCTTGAGCAAGATCCCTGAGGTCATACTGTTTCGTACTTAAAGTTAGAGCGTCACCGACGAAATATCCCCGAAAGTCAGACTTTGAGGGTTGAAGGTTCGGGGCGCTTGTCGGCTTTCCTGTACGGGTTTCAACTGCTCACTACATCAAGCGGAGCCGAAGCCTTCCGAAGCCGAGATGTTGGCACCCAGCTTCCGACACCCCCCCCCCCCAGATCTCGAAACGCCGATATGCCGAACACAGGGAGTAGTAGTGACTAGGCTTCGGGGCAGAATGTAGTAAGTGATGTGTCGTGAAAGGTGTCGCTAATATTCCAACAGCCAGGATGGGTCGAAGACGTAAGCCCATGTACATGGCAGAAGAGGAATCTGAAGAAGATTATAATTACATAGAGAGTTTTCATAGCAGAATAGGGCTTTTAGTGAGTAATGTTGCGCAAGAGCGCAAGGGAGATCACTACGCATTTGTCAGACCCCTATATTCGTGGTCTAACATCGAGCAATAGCCACCTGACCAGATGCACAGCCACCTCATGGCTGTACTTCGGCAATGTCCGACCTGAATTCGCTTTGATCAAAAGCTCTTCGCTGACGATGTTTGATGTCCGCCCAGGGAGGCTTATTGCGAAGCTTAGGAGCCAAGGAACTCGGGTTTCGGCCTGAACGGAGAAACTCGGGTCTCTACGGCTTAGGAGCTGTTCAGGGTGCGCTTTGGGATTGGAGTCCCGAAGTGCAGAAAGGCTTCGCATGACATCAAACCTCTTGCAAGAAGCTCGGAAACTGCAAGATCGCGCAGACTGGCACAAAGTTCCACGACGCACAAGAAAGCAGGGTGAAAATGTGAGACTGTTGAGGCTGGAGGTCCTCATCATCAAGGTTTCAGGATTCAGGCTGCGGTTTCGGGCGACTTGAGATCCTCCCAACGTTGCTGGGCTTAGGAAGAAGAGCCTGAGCCACCGATGCAGTATCAGTATGTTTTTCCAGAAGCTGCCACTGTTTCGCACCTGTGTGTGGGGCCCAGAGGCTGCGGGGATGTCGGAAACTCCAGTTTGGGGTTTGGGCCGTTTGGGTGGGCACCCAAACCACAACCGGGAATGGCTTGAGGAATTGTTTTTTCCAACATTTGCTCGAGATTTTGGGGCAATTTGCCACAGATTTCGGAAATATTGTTTATGGACTTATGGATTCCGTTTTGCGAAGGATTCGGCAAGGTTTGCGAGGGAATTCAGAAAGCTTGAGAGGACATTTTTGTCTCAGATGACGGCAAAACCGGTTTCTTCGGAAGGACCTACTCCTTTAAGGCTGACCTCCTGCAGTTTTGCAATCAACCCAAGACTCTCCAGATTTCCAATCGAGATTAGTTTTGCAATGGTGGCTGACTCTCGACCTCTTCTTGGCGAGCCAACTTCGTCCAGAATCATGCCTACAGTTGGCTTGTTTGTCATTGCTGCGGGTTGACAACACCGGACGGGAACCCCGATTGTCGGAAACCTTGAATCACGCTGTCTTACCCTCACCTGTTTTGGACCCCTTTGCCCTGGAGCTCACCACTTCCTCTTGCGTAAGATTAAAAAGCAAAT
Organism: Symbiodinium sp. CCMP2456; assembly: GCA_905221635.1. Taxonomy (NCBI): domain Eukaryota; class Dinophyceae; order Suessiales; family Symbiodiniaceae; genus Symbiodinium; species Symbiodinium sp. CCMP2456. Next base: position 16,307 of record CAJNDV010035664.1, read on the forward strand.
TTTTTGAACATCCAAGGAGGCAGAAAAGCCGGCTGCGGGACAGTGGCAGTGGGTCTGCTCCTGATGTGCGGCATGGCGATTCTTAGCGAACCACGTGGAATTCCCACCCCAAGGGAATCGCGGGCAACAGAGGCTACAATGCTTGCGGCCCATGGGTTCCAAGGCTCAGGGTCAGGGTCCGGCTCCTGGGCAGATTGGTGGAATTCATTGAAGGAGGTCGCCTCTGACAAGATTCATGAAGCCGAAGAGCAGGTTGAGAAGACGAATTGGAGCCAGGTTTCGAAGAATGTGTCGCAAAAAGCAAAGATTGCCGAGGACTGGCTAGACAAGAAGACAGAGCAGGTCGAAAAGACCTAATTGGAGCCAGGTTTCGAAGAATGTGTCGCAAAAAGCAAAGATTGCTGAGGACTGGCTAGACAAGAAGGCAGAGCAGGTCGAGAAGACGAATTGGAGCCAGGTTTCGAAGAATGTGTCGCAAAAAGCAAAGATTGCTGAGGACTGGCTACACAAGAAGGCAGAGCAGGTCGAGAAGACGAATTGGAGTCAGGTTTCTAAGAATGCATCGCAAAAAGCCGAGATGGCTGAGGATTGGCTTGACAAGAAGGCAGTGCAGGTTCAGAAGACGAATTGGGGCCAGGTTCAAGGCACCATGTCTAATGAGACCCAACGACTGTCGCACCATTTGGAAGCACTGACAATAGATGAGACAGAACGCTTGCGCGCTGACATTAGCACTTACAAAGCCCGGGCACGGCATCCGCGAGACGGGGATATTCAAATTGGCTGGAGCTGTGCAGACAAGGTCTTGGTTGGCGCCGGACTGATAGCCGGGGCGACGCAGATCACCGTACTCAAGCTTGTTCCCGTTTTTCTCCGGGTCTTGGGATTTGCAGCCGAGGGAGTCACGGCTGACTCCCTCGCGGCAAAATGGCAAAGCTCCATTGGAAACGTCGAGAAAGGCAGCCTCTTTGCCATCCTGCAGTCAATAGAAGCTCGCCGGCAGGTCCAACGTCCCTTCAGTGCTTCTTCTTTTTTTTTGAAAATCTGAACGACAGAAGATCCAGTAATGATGAGTTACTTTTGACACACACACACATGAGCAGTGTCAATGTGCCGATTTCCGCCTGGACAGCACGCACCTTCACTGTCGACATAGGAATGCATATTGAATCCAGATCTGTACCAACCCACCAAGCTCCGTTCCCGAATCGAGCCCTCAATCTACCAAACCTCAGGCCATGGCCGGGATATCCTCCGAGAGCTATGTCTTGGTGCTTGCGACTACCGACGGCACCTGCGCAAGCTCCGCCATTCCCATCTTGGCCTCTGGGACGAGCTAGCAGTATCTGCAATCCTTGCTTGTGCTTTTGCTGATGGTCTAGACTTCCCGCTAAAGACGAGGGCATTCTGCCTTAATTGGCCCTTAACAGGGAAGCGGGGCTGTTTCCGCTGGCAAAGGGGCTGTCCGTGTTTGTCCGTGTGAGTATTGCTAGACTCCGTGGGCCACGTGTCGTCATTTGTTATAGTTGTTGGCCTTCTGCCTGCATTAGTCTCATAACCTGTGCGACTGATGCGCCAGCTGTACGCACCGTGTGCAGCCGCAAGTTGGACTGAATGTGGGAGCCCATGACCAATCGGCCGTTGCCCTTCGAACATTATACTATAATGTTCCCCAAGCGCGATTTGAATTTACTAATGTGGTGAAGGCCCCTATGTTACCTAAACCCCCAGACACCGATCCCCTGTTAGCTCAGGAAAAGGTGTGCAAACCTCAAGAAATCCACGTCATCGGCTCTGGCGATCCAGAAGGCCGCTAGCCAAAGAGCTTCACCATGCGGCTTGGCCAACATTGGTATGCTGCCATCCTGAGATGTCACTCTTTTTGGCACATATGCAAGTTTCCTTTGGTTGGTGACTTCTATGAGTGGGTAATGGGTAGTTCTTTGAATTAGGGCCCATTTTTAGGTCCCCAAAACGGTGCGGCACACTTATAAAAAGGACTTGAAACAGGACCCTACTCTTGAGAAACCAATTAGGCGGGTTCTTCACTTTTTAAGATCTGGCTTGGGTGGCGGGTTTGGGGTTTTAGGGTTCACGGTGCTGGGCAATCGAATATAGCGGGGCTGCATGTAGATGCCCTGGGAGCTTGAATATCTCCAGGCAGGAAATTTGCATCCCTTGTTCGACGCAGTTATACTGAGGCCTCATGACCTCGCCCTCCCAGGGCACCCAGCGTTGTTCATGATAAACCTTCCTTTGCCAAGAGAAGTCTAGAAGGCTCCTGCCATACCACTTATGCAAAGCAAATCTGTGCTTAAAGCGGCCTTGCTCCAGGGCAAGAACCCCAAGCAGGCGTTTCTCAAAAGCTCCGCACCGCTCAGGAACCAAGTGATTGCCTGCTTTCTCTGGCTGTGAGCCACCAATATCGCGAGCGACTTGCGCACAACAGTAAACTTAAACATGCTTACTCATGGCAGCTTTGCTTTACTATGGCGAGTATTGTCTCATTCATTCTTCCTGTTCTTATGTTGTCCGAGCGGGTTCCAGCTCACGTTTCTGGCCTGTTCATGGCTGGCCGTGCGCCGCCGTGATGCAGAACGGGCCTCGTGCTAAAGCTGGATGTTGAGGGGCGCAGGTCCGACAGCAGGTTGAAACTCACATATAGTATGCTATGATAGTGCTGATAGCCGATAGCCTCAGGCTGCTGACCTTTCACTTTCACCCGACGCTGACAGGCGCGTGTGTACAGTGTATAGCTAGCTGTCAAAAAGTGCAGCGTTGAAGAGTCTGACCCTGCCGTAGAACGATTATAAGCCTTGGAGCAGCAGGTAGATGCCTGAATGTTCTAGGACGCGAGTGCAGAATCTCAATCGCCGTGTTTTCCATTGCCTACATTAAATCAATTAAATCATAGATCTGGGAGTCGAGTCTACACCCAAGAATTCCACGGACTTAGAGATCAGGGGGTGCGAGTAGCTTCACTCATGGCAAGCTTGGCAAAGCATCCTGTGTGACCGTCCGTATGGCACACGACTTCCCACCATCAACGATCATGGATGCTAGACAGGTTGCGTTGCCTCCGTTAGAATCGACAGTATCCAGAGGAAGGAGGTGGCTTTTACTGATTAGATATCCTGGTGACTTGCTATGACACTCAAAGTAACAGCGCCAGAATTCTTCTTCCGGCTTTTGGCTTTGCAACCTTGCTTTGCTCTAAACTGAACTATGTCTGGAGGTCCTCGGTTTCACAGGTGCCTCCCCAAGGATGATTCCGTTCTACGGGATTCTACGACTCTAAATTCCTGAACTGGCTGACAGGGGATATTTCCCAATCCATAATCCAGATCTAGAACATGGCAACGTCACGCCGCGCAATGTCAGTATTTGTGACGCTTTGGGTTTGTCTTTGATCAAGACAGACCACCTGTGCTTGCACTGATTGGCTGGGGATCCCTGCTAATATCGCGGCCTTACTGATTGCGACGGAGTGTTGAGAGGTATATGTATATGTAGACCACAGAGGAAGATGGGAGTAGAGTAAGGGAAGACTATCACTGCTTATTCGCTCCTCAAACCTGCAGGGCAAGCCCTACTGAATCCTGAAATCATCCCAGAGCCTCTGATGTGCCAAGGACACCGAGCAAGAGGCCTTCCTTGGGAGAGGGATTTCAAGACAGGCGTAGCGGCGTCGCCGGAAAGCCAGTAAACCTTGCATGAGCACACCGCGCAACTTTCAGCTCCGATGGTTCTGTTGAGTCGCTGTGGTGTGGGGCTGAATAGATGGCTTATGTCTGTTCAACAGTCACCGCAGATTATGTGCCAGATGCCGGGAAGACTTCAACTCAACTTGTCATCAGGCTTAGCATCCGGGCTTGTAACATCCTGCACAGAGTAAGGCTCGTCATATGTTCGCACCTGACTGCTCTGAACCGCACAGAGCAATCGACTGGCCTCGAATCACCAGTCCTATTCATGCTGTGGAGACTCAGAATCCGAATGCTAGCTAGAGTGCAGAATCACTCGTACTGTAGAAAGGGTAGTACGAGAACCCCATTTGGGGGTTTCCGAAAATAGGGGACCCTACTATAGCACCCCAAACAGTAGGATCCTTATTATAAGGACCCCAAAATAAGGCACCCCTAATTTCGGAAACTCCCATTTTTGGACCACCTTACGGAGCCTCACGTGGCCGATAGCAGACAGAGACAGGTCTTCATACAGCCGACTCCGAAAGTCCCGGTGTGAGAGCCTGAAGTAATAAAGCGGCCGAGAACAATTACCTATACTGTTTTTTTTTTT
>CAJNDV010035664.1:20632-51444 GCA_905221635.1 Symbiodinium sp. CCMP2456
ATAGTATATTGGGCCCCAGAACTCTATTCTAACGATTACGGCCCCTATATTAGCAACTTAAACCCCACGCCCGCAAGCTGAAAACTGAGGAACGCTTGTAGGATAGGAACCCCCAAAGCAACTTGGCTATGGGAACTTTCTAGGAGCATTGCAAGGCCTACCGGGTCAAAAGCGGCTTTTTGGCGGATCCTGCTGTGAGCAAGCAACCCGGCAGCAAATTATCGGCTGTATAGGGTTTAGGGTTTAGGGTTTAGGTTTAGGGTTTAGGGGAAGGTTTAGGATTGAGGACTTCAGGGTTCACGGTTGTGTTTAGGGTGCAGGTAAGATGTTAATAGGGACGTGAACAATTGAGTAGTGCTATTGTTCCTGAGGGCTCCCGATTCTAATGAGACTGGTCCTGTCTAATGATTTCGGCTTCTCTAGTGTATGTTCACGAGACCAGGGAGCAAAACAAAGCCAGCAATCTTACAGCAACTCTCCGTGAAGTGAAAATTTCGAAACAAAGGACAACCCAATGTTGCCTGGACTGATTCGCTGCGGTAACCTAACAGGAATCCGGTCATTTTTCTCATGCTATGTGAGGACATGGCTCTCAACAGAAGAAGCGAGCCTGATATAAGGGCCTGAAGGATTCGTAGACCATCATAGAAATATGCCAAAATATAGTCAATATATAAGTATATATGCATACCCTAAACCCTAAACCCTAAACCCTAAACCGATTCATATTGCAGTAAAAAGGCACCCCCAAACCGTAGCCCCTACCTGAATGCCTACTTGGAGCTTATCGCCTTTCCGGGCTCCTCGGCCCAGCATCCGACAGCCACTCACAGGATAAGTGGGAGTTTCCGAACATAAGGGGACCCTAATGGGGTCCTTAAAATAAGGGTCCTACTATTTGGGGTACTATATTAGGGTCCCCTATTTTCGGAAACCCCCAATCGCGAGGACTACACTGCCAGTAGAGCTTGAGCAGCACCCTCAATCCCAAACCCGAACATCTGCGCATGATGGCTTTCAAAGTGAATGCCGAAACCCAAACATCAAAGTTTTCAAGGCGCATCGAAAGCAATACAGGGGGAGTAGGGAGCCCCCCCGAGTTTTGAACCTGGCCTTAGCCATGCGAAACCTCCCGAAACGCTAAACCCGAAGCGCTTAACAGCGCGCATCCAGCACAGGCTGCGGACGCAGCTGCTGGACCGCACTGAAACTGCCCGGCCAGTTTCGGATTTCGTTAAGGTCACATAGGAGCTGGAAATAGTTACAGACACTATTTCTTGCGGTTGCTTTATCGAGCTGTACTCCAAAGCCTTACTCTAACGATTGAGGACCCCCAACTACCGTGTTTTATTGAATGGCTAGAAATCGCCACTACCAAGGCACCTTAATGGCCCGATTCAAGGTTTGTTCCCTGGTCCTCGCAGGGTTTAGGGGTGCAGGGTCACGCACTTAAGATTTCCGTGCTTCCTTATAGCTTTCTAGCTTGGGCTTTGGAGGCTCTAGCATTAGGGAATGCTTGAGGATCTAAGCCAGTCCCTTCATAGCACCGGAAGTGCGGCTCCCGGGGAAGGGCACAGCAAGTGCAATCTGAGGGCGCATGGCTAAACCTTAGCACCTTAGGCTTATAACGCACGGTAGCACCAGAGATTTCGCCAGGGCTTCATCGTGTGTACGGTGAGGAACTTTACCTGCAACCCGACATCCTGGAATGATGCCCCTCAATACGCCAAGGCCCCATGCGCCCTCGCAGCCTTCCAAGCACTCTGGCAAAACAGGGTGGGTTTAGATTGAGTGTCAAGGGCGCTTAGAAGGGCATTGGAGGGTTTGAGGGCTCAGCGGGCTTTGGGATTTCCGGTCATGCTGGGACATCGATAGAATGGATAGGGTTCCTTCAGAAAGGTGTTCGGTGGAGCCAGAGGGTAGCTGCCCCAAGCTTTACAAATGCTCTGTTTTCAACCGCGACTTGCTTTCAACTCTTTGTTCTTTTCTGAAGCTCAGCGGTGCATCAGGCCCTAAACCCGAAACCCTAAACCCTTAAACCCTTAAACCCATAAACCCTAAACCCATAAACCCTAAACCCCTAGCCTTGCCAGCCATGTGCGAGTGTGAGAGTCGAAACCCAGGCGGCGGGAGCATTCAACGTCCACTGCTTTGCCATCTCGGGGTGGCGAAGGCCGAGCCACGCTCGGATAGGAAGATCTTGGGGTAGATTTCTCTCGATTTTTTGCGACACTCTTGGTTGGCCCTTTTGGAGGAGGTTTTTGAGATGGATTGCCAGTATAGCTTTAGGAAGACTCTTATGAATTGGTGGGTATGGGTTCTACTTAAACCACTCTTTTTCTCGCTGTTTCCTTGCTAAAACATAAACACTTTCAGATAGCAGATGAGAGCCACTGCTATGACAGGGTTCGCAGCTCTTCTAAAGCTCAGCACGTTTAGTATGTTAGCGTGGGCGGGTGTTCACAACGGGCTCTCAAGAACAGAGATTTATGTTAAGGTTGAGGGGTAAAGAGTTGGAGGGTTTTGGGTTGGCTCAGTACAAGCTAAACTGCAGCGGTTTGAGTTCCGTTTCCAAAGCCCTAAACTCCTAAGCCCTCTGAACTCTGATTGGAAGCTGACGCGCTTGACGCTTTGACCTGTCCCGAGATGTGGGTCTTGGGGGTAATGCAGCTTAGGTTCGCAGTGGGTGACCTTCTGACTTGAACCTTTCCTGTGGATCAAAGGCCCGCTCAACAATAGATCCCGTGAACCCTCCAGCACAAATCCTGAAGCGTCTAGCATGCTAGGCCTACAAAACCGAAACCCTCCTTGATGATCCGCGCTGAGTAAGTATGGAGCTCGTGAAGGGAAAAAATCCCTCCGGGCATATGCTGGACCTCAGCACATGCTTAGATGAAAGAAGCGGCTCTCGTCCTTCTTGAGACTGCGTATACAAGCAACGACGGGTTGAAACCGTAGCCCTCCAAGCAACCCTGAAACTAACCCCACATCCCCAAGCCTACTAAACCCTAAACTGGCCGACAAGGCCTTCAAGACGACTCCTTGCTGACGCTTTCCTCAGAGTCAGTGGAGCGGCACCATGGGCGCGACAAAGGTTTGGGATTGACATAGGAAGTTAACGGAGCAGCCCGTGCTAGTCTTCAGGGACGATCGAGGCACTCCAAAGGACAAGAAGCCCCGCCTAAAGCACTTTGGCCGATCTTCACCCTCGCCCAACAAGCCAGCTCTCATGAAAGCCTTCTCCCTGAACCCGAAACCCTGAACTCTACATGCACCATTCCTTGCTTTCCCTATTCAAGCGGTGCCTTGAATAAGGAAAATTCCTAATTTCAAGGCACCGGTTCTTGAGCCGAAACGCCATCTCTGCCGCCGTGGCCGAGCACGGCGAGGACCAAGAGAAGCCGAGTCCAGGCAGCACAGGAGCTTTCGAGTGTGTCTTTCGGGGGGCTTTGATGACTAGAACAGAGTTCCATCTAGGGTTGTACAAAGAGGCCCTGATCACTACGATGGTTTAAGGCTGACTATCAGGGTTTAGGGTGTTTAGAGGCGTTCTGGCGTATATGGGGGCCTTCCTTGTTCATGACTTTGGGGTTTAGGGTTCTACTACAGGGGCCTGAATACTAGTTACTGTTACTAGTTTATAACTCTAGGGTTCAGAGTAAGGGCTTCTACTTTAGGGCCTTGAAAAGATGCAAGGATAAGGTTCTTATAGTGAGGGTTTCACAAGGGGTTCAAAGGGTTTTGATACCGGGGCATTGACAATTAAGAACTGACTTCTTTAGGGTGTTTATAAACGGCTTGCTATTAGTGAGATTCTGAGGGTTCTGGAGCATAGGGGCGTCAATAATTGGAACAAGGATCTGGTGAGGGAAAGCTGCTAGTGTAGAGGGATTGTACGAGGATACGATGCAATCAGTGAGGCTTCCAATATAGGGGCGTAGATAATTACCAATACTATTCTGGGGGGTTCCTTGTTATACCCCCAAACCCTTCTTCTAACTATTGAGGCCCCGACATTTTATTGCGGCTTCGTCCGGTTTTGGGGCCTTGGGAGGTCCGGATCTTGGGGTTGGGGGGTCCCTGGGGGAAAACTGGTGGTTTAAGGCCTACGGTTTAGGGCCGAGTTCCAGTGATTAGGGCCTGGAATAGCCCTAAACCTAAAACCCTTAACCCCTAAACCCTAGTGAGCTGACGTCGCATCCTGAGCCCACAAACCTCTGCGAAGAGAGGATCCTAACCAAAACACCCGTAACCTAAGCCCCAAAACAGCCAATGATAGACAAGAGCCGCATCCCTAAAGGCTTCCAAACCCGCAACCCTGAAGAACAAGAAGAGCAACCTGATTACCCTAAACCCTAAACCCCTAAACCCTAAACCCCTAAACCCTATACCCCTAAACCCAAAAAGCCCTCAGAGTGCCTAAACAGAAGTCGACAGAACCGGAGCCCTCCCTGGGATGCAGCGGGGTAGGGATTAGAGGATCTTGGATTAACGTTTCGGGCTTTTAGGGTTTAGAAAGGGCCTTAGGCGGGTCGATAAAGATTAGGGTGGGAAATGTAAAGAGTTTTAGATTTAGGGTCTAAGGTGAAGAGCGATGGAAGTTCTGGCGGGGGTAGAAAGGGTCCAAGGTTAGGCCTCCAGGCATACCGCCCTTGCAGTGATATCCAAGAATTGTGTTGCGATCTCGTGACACTGGCTATAGATTAAAAACTCTAGCCGGCCCTATCCCTACAACCCTGCTCAGTGAGTTCTATGCCCCCTGTAGCCCTAACCCCCTCAAAATTTGAATAATTGGAGGTCTGTTAGTAGTTTTAAGTATCCCTGTATAGTCCGCATAGATTTATAGTGCAACACACCGCAGAATCCGATTTTGACTCCTACCATCCCCATTCTGAATCCGAGAGAGATTCGCTTCTCACACACCGAGGCGATGGAAGTTGCCGAAGGGCCCGTTGCCGAAGCTCGTGGACGTGCGAAAGAACGGCCCAGGCTTGCACAGCTTGGGCTTTGTCTGGATTTTCGCGAAGCTTTGGGTGCCCTGGAAGGGTGAGAGGGAGATTTCCTGGAAGCGTCACAGTCGCAACGCGATGCAGGCGACGTGGAGGCTGCCAAGCGCGCAGAGAAGGGTCACAAGGCACCCGGTTTAGGGCTTTGGGGATGAAGGGTCTTGGTTTAGGGTTTAGGGTTTAGGGTTTAGGGTGTTCTAGTGGCTCCTTGGGTCTCCAACGAAGGTATTTGTTCATACCCATGCACCAGAGAAAGGAACTTGGAACAAGCAATGAAGCTTGTGACCGCGTATGCTAGTCCAGAAGTCTGAACATTCACTTGTACTATTCCGCGGGCTTCCTTGTTTTACTTTACTACCACAGGCCCCAACACGCAATTCTATTTATCAAGCCGCCTGTACCTTCCGATTGGCAGAAGAGGTTTAGCAGTTTCGGTGGAGACTCTCAGTTGGCCTGGGTCCCCTCCTCGTTCTTGTGGGCTTGCCTCTTCTAGGATGTACTGGTATGGTCAAACGTAGGCTGTGCATTGCTCTAAGCTCAGAGAGATTGCTATTGAGAACGTGTCACCTGGAGCCATCCCAATCGACGAGCTCTTGAACCTTGATCCCTCCAAACAAAACCCCTCAATCTCCACGGCCCTCTTCCCTCCCAACGTGGGCCGCCCTAGCACACGAGGAGACCTTACAATGAACTTGAACACAATGAACCCCCCCTAGACCCTCTTCCCACCGCCCCAGGCCAGCGTTTCGGCCGCTATGGTACAGGCTGCACGCATGCAGCCAAAGCGCTTCAGGCCAGCTCGAAGAGTTCAGGGTCGAAGTTGAGTCCGAAGATCAGATACCGTCCATCCGGAGACTCCAAGATCCCAAAATCGAAGGTCCCTTGTTGAACTACTCCTCTCTAGACTATTCGATTGAGGGTCTCTGATTAAAGATATCGAAAGCTCTAGCCACCAGTTCGGCCTGCTTGTCAGTACGGACTTCGATGGGATCTTCGAGACTTCAACTGCCTTTTCTCCTTATGAGGTCTTTGGTTTGAAACGCTTAAGGAACTTAAGGGTTCCATAATATGATTATAGTATAATGGGCCCCAAAACCGAATTCTAATTATTAAGGCCCCTGTATTACTTTAAAGTTCAAGGGGATAAAAGCACGGAAATAATCCGAAAGACAGCCCGGGCTCTACTTACTATGTCCCTTGACCCTTGGAGCACCATGAGGACGCCATCGAAGACGGCAGCAGAGAAGCCTCTGTGCCCTGGATGGAACGCTTGTGACAGAACCTGGGCCATGCTCCTAGATCTATGCAAGCCTCGTAGCATGCAGGCCACGACACATAGTTCTTGACCCAGTAGTCACTCTTGGAAATCTGCCTCGTGATTTAGAGCATTTTCTTGCTGTTGCATCATCGCACTAGACCCTTTAAGCCGGACACCCGAAGCCCCAAACCCAACCCATGCAAACCCTCCACCCCGAAACCTTAACCCGGACTGTATAAGTATGTCGAACAGAAGCCCAAACACACACACACACACACACCCACCACACACACACACACGGTACATACTGCTCGGGGCATGTGTAGACTTCACGAGTGGAAGTGTTCTGGGTGATTAATATTTAGCGGCCTTACTAATTTGAACAGGGCGTCGGGGTATACTTTAGTGAAAATATAGTAAGCCCCAAGGAATAACATTGGTAATCGAAGAAGTGGGTCCGCATCGTTTCACAGCGCTTCCAAGTGCAGCACCAGCCTTTCATGTTCGATGAGGGCTTGGCAAGTTGCCTGTTGTGTGTCATGACGACAAAAAATCAGGTTGAAATCAAGTTCCAAGCCTTGCTACCTATCCACCAAGGCCACCATGAGAGCTCTATCCCTGCCCCTTGTGAACCCTTAAATTTAAAAGGCGAAGCCGCGAATCCTTGAGCTCAGGGCTTTCAGGGCTGTTGGAGCTTTAGCGGTTCCGGGCTTCTCACGTTTTTTTCGAGGCTGCCAACGCCCAAGGCCCAAAGCCCCTGCTTTGAGGTCCCAAGCCGAGTCCCGGGCTTCGCTGACAGAGGCAAAGGTTGTGCACTTCAACCAGGCCGGCAGACAGGAGTAGATTACCGTATATCATAGTAGAATTACAGAGTACTATAGTGCAATATTATAGTACAATTTACAAAATAGTATAAATATACTAGAATATATAAGGGAGTAGAAGCGGGCTGAAGGCTGGATCATTTGAGGGATGCAGGGTTCGAGGCGGTGAGAAACCGTGCCGACAGGATGGAGGGGCTTGTTCTTGGGAGATGGATCTGAGCTGAAGCTGGCTCTTCTCGTTTTTTTGGCGGCTGTGTAGTCTGAGGACTGGGTTTAGAGCAGTGGCGCGGTTGAATTTCGAGTTGCTGGCCCTGCGTGCAGTATTCGGGTTGTGTGGGAGTCTCAGACCAGAACGAACCCTTAATAAGTATTTTCTGCATTTGGAGACTTCCCGATCAGGGACCCTGGTTTTGTGAACCCCCCCCCTCCCCCGCACATCAGTTCATGTCACTTCGTGAGGTTACACTATGGCTGCCGAAGAACAGCCGAAAGCACGGGAAAGGTTAGGTTTCAGGACCTCTCCATCCTACAAGACTTTGAAACCCCCCTGAACCTTGGATCCCGAACCCTGAACCATACTCTGAACCACCGTTAATCATAATAATGATAATAATAATAATACTGGTAATAAGAATAAGGATAATAATAATAGTAATAGTGAAGCTCAAGGACCCAGTAGAGCAGAGCCAAGACTACGAGATACTCAGCCGCTCGGGTACACGTTGGCATGGGGCTTAGGACGGTTTAGAGTTTAGGGGTTCAGCTGATTGGCAGAGCATGGGTGCAAAAAGGCTTTCGAGGTTAAGGGGTTTGGGTTTAAGGTTTCGTTTAGGGTATGTTGGCGTCGGGCTCCCGCTTGAGGCTACAGCTTTGCAGAGGGTCTTCTGCAAGGGCTTTGTTGCGGTGTCCTGGTACACATGTATATGCAGTTCTTCGACATAAAATTTAAGCTTTCTGTGGTCTTTTGATATCGCATTACTCTGAGAGTTGTGATTTTGTCGTTTCCTCGGAGTATTGAACAAGAAAGCAGAGTTCAAGACCTAAATCCCTATACCCACAAGATTTGTAACCTCCAGAGGATAGAAGGGCCCAAACGGCCCAATTCCCTTGAATTTAGGGTTTAGGGTTTAGGGTTTAGGGCAGCTTCTCTTGTGTGGAGACTGCTTAGTAGCATGACTTGGGGCAAAATCCTTCATTGAGGGGTCTCGGGCTCTGGAGGCGAGTATGTTAGTCAGGACGCCTGCTCAATCTCTTTTTTCAGGCTTCATTTCGGGCGTAAAGCTTCGAGGTTTCAGTTGTAGCTGTCGTTCCAAGCATTACCTTGGTTAGGTCAACTGCTTGTTCGCATCTGTTTCGGGTTTTACGGTTTGGGCTTTCGGGCGCGTTGTGTTCTTATCTCAAAGTCTTGCAGGCGTTGAGAGCCCAGTCAGTGCATATTCCATGCGAAGTTTTTCGCTTTCAGGTTGGAGTTCAATGTTCAGTACATGACAGTATTTCATGTCATGTCAAAGTCCAGTATGAAGCTTATAACCCATGTCACAAAGCCCTGACCCTGAAAACCTTTTCCTTTGAGACTTGGACTAGTGGCGCGGCGGTACAAGTTGTGCTGTTTGCTGTCTGATGAGCTTGACTGCTTTTAGTGGTTTAGCTTTGTTTGGGTGTAGGCCTCGTTGCATCAATGCTGATGCGAACGGCGATATAGTGCGCCTTGAAGAAAGACTAAGACTTAGACCCAAACACACCAAAGCCCAAAGCCCAGAATGGATACGTAAAGCCCTAAAGCCCCCAAACCCTAATGAAGCCCTAAATCTGAATGGACACCCAAAGCCCAGGTGGCGAGCGCTCCTCGGAATCGCCTGCACGATCCTCTCGCTCCGGGCGATCCTCACGAGGTGGGAAGTCAGCACTTGGCTCCATGAGGGGTACTACAAGGACTCTACTACGAAGATTACGTGATAAGCATTCTACATAGCAAGGGGATGAATGCCACGCTCTAAGTTCCAGGATGCTCGTGACAAGAACCCATAGTACAGTACACTTATTGGACCTAGCCGAGAACACCCACAGACTCCGGAATCCTTAAACCCATCGAATGTCTGTAGAGTAGGGATCCTTACTTACGAAAACTCAACTACGATTAATAAAGTCTCTCTGCTTCAATGCTAGCCACTGGTGTAGCACGCAAAAATACAAAACGCTGACGATCCCGCCCAAAATCTACGAGGAGTGCCATCAGCACAGGTAGACTCGCCCCTTCTCTACACACCGTGAGCTTTTTATCCTAGGTCAGTATTTCTGAGCCGCGGAGCTTTGTTTCTCAATGCTGCAATATCCCCGAAACCCTGTTCTCGAGACCAAGGCCACTATCACTACAGAACCCTTATACCCTAACAATCTCTGAGAATCACGTCTGAAAATCACGACAAATCTTGGAACCCCAAACCCCAAGCTTCTGAAGCCCCAAGAACCCGAAAGAACGCCAAACCTGCCGGAGGAGGAGCTCGTTCCATGAGCCGCCCCTCTTCAGCAGGACCGAACCTCGTGTGTTTGTTTGTGAGGAAATCCTTCTATAAATCAACACAGTTTAAACTTACTATCAAGACAGTATGGTTTAACTTTTAATGATAATAGAACATGACATACCAGAACCCAATATAACTTTTTTAAAGGTACATACATATTGCCGTGTACGTACATGTGTAAATAGATACATGTGCATCTACATATCTATATATTCTGCATATACACGTGTATATGCCTGCGTGCATGTACCCACGCACATATACATGCAATCATACGGACAGACTGATACCTAGGCGGGCAGGCAGCCAGACAGACATGCACAGTGTATGTATGTATGTATGTATGGATGGGTGGATAGGACGGATGGGTGGATGGATGCACGGATGTATGATATGCATGTATACATACCTAGATTTTTTGATACGTTTACATTTACAGCCAAATGTAAAAATGTGTATACATATATGGATATGTATGTATGAACGAGAACCAGGTTTACTGCTGCTTCTGCCGTTGTAATTACGGACGTGATAACCTAGTTTTCTATGATTACCACTTGCTACACCCGGCGGTCTTGCTGTGGCTGGTGGATGTGGCCCCGCACAGGCAGACAGAGTCTTGAGGCATGAACCTGAGAATAACTCTCTCCCTTGCAACAGACGGGAAGAGGTTAGGCAACAGCAACTCCCAAGCCCTCATCCAAGCTGAAGCTCTACACCTGTAGGAAACCCTGCTGGAAGGATGGACGAATTTGGTAAGTATAAGTATAAGGGTCTTCGTAAGGCTACTCGCAACCTTTTTGGCAGACCATCTGATCTTCCAAGTAACCCAAATCCAAAGACGAAGCACAAGTCTAGAAGACGGACAAAGAAACGTCCCGTTTTATCAGGGCCTGGGGCTTGGAGTTTTAGGTTAGGGCTTAGGGTTCAGCTCAGAAGCTTTTTCACAGCGCAACTACCGTAAGCACTATTATGGGGGGCGCGAATAGTTGCCAAAAATTACTATTCTTTCAGTTTCCTTGGTGTAAGTGTACCAAGGAAACCCCAAACCCTGTTCCAACGAGTAAGGCTCCAAGATCGAACTCCTAAGCCTGGACACTGTGGAGCCTAATTACCTACACTATTTTGATGGCTCCTTATTACAACTATAGTATAATGGGCCCCAAAAGGCCTATTCTAATTATTAAGGCCCCTATATCAAAGCACCGGCAGCAGGATGGAGCTTGGCTGAGAGTGAAACAGGCACTTCCCGCTGAGGTAATCTAGACGCCTAAATGATTATCACTACTCTTTTGGGGGTTCCTTATTATGATTATAGTA
Organism: Symbiodinium sp. CCMP2456; assembly: GCA_905221635.1. Lineage (NCBI taxonomy): Eukaryota > Dinophyceae > Suessiales > Symbiodiniaceae > Symbiodinium > Symbiodinium sp. CCMP2456. The sequence goes on from CAJNDV010035664.1 coordinate 31,563, forward strand.
TAGTATGCCCCAAAACCCTATTCTAATCATCAAGGCCCTTACAGTATGGGAGGATAGCGGCCAAGGTGTGAAGGGCACGGAAAGGGTGATTCTCGGGGTCTCAGTATTCTCTACTACAAGGGTCTCGGGACTTGAAGGGATGCTTGGGCTTTCGAGATACACTCCGCCGCGCTAACATGGAACCGCTAAAGCAACCTCTGAAAAAGGCCTTGTCGGGGTCTACATCAGTCGCGTTTCAGTCCCATTTTGCTTTACGGACTCGTGCAGAGCTTTGGATTCTGCAAGGGCATTCGGACATGCACGCTAGCTGCTGGCGGCCGTGGATCTCTGTCTGGCTGGTTTGCACGGTCTGCATGTATGCATGCATGTATGTACGTATATACACATCTATACGTGTGTGTATACATATGTATATATATATATACATACATATACATATACATATACATATACATATACACACACACACCACTACACTGTACTTCGTGGAGCTGTGGCAACGGCGGCCATCAGCAATGCCAAGCAGTAGAACAACATGCAGAACAGAAACCCTCTGGCCACTGTGGCCTTCGGCATAGGGTGGCGAGGTTCATGTTCGAGAATGATGAAACATGAATGCGGTTTAGATTTAGAGTTTAAACTCTCGTTTAGGGTCCGGTGACCAGTTGATGTGCTGGTCAGCGGCCCACCCCTCCATTAAACCCTAACGCAGGCGGAAAATTGGCATTAAGAACACTAAAGTCCTGATCAAAGCCAAGCCGACACCCCTAGACTTCGAAAGCGTTTCACGGAAATTGGGCCCAATACACCGAGAAGAACAGCACGAAGGCTTGGATTTACGGGTGTTTAGGTATCTTGTTGAAGGCAAGCCATGTTTTCCCAAGGAGGAGGAGTCCTTCAGGTTTTTATCCTGTATTCTCTTTTATTCTATCTAGGTTTCTGGCTGGGGGCTGCAGGGAGATAGCCTGTTGATTGGGTATTTACCCGACGGCAAGAAGTAAGATCCAGAAGCCTCCTGCAACAGGCCCAGTGCTGTCGACGTTTCCGAAAGAGTGCAAGCCACCATCGTGCCCGTGGCAGCACTTTTCGTGTCTATGTGGTCTGCATCAGCTGAGTACATCTACGGACATGCATCAAAACCCTGAGCTTCAGAGCAGAAAAAACCCGAAGCCAACCGAAATCGAATGCCATTCCCCCTGCAGTCAGTGCGAAATAGAGTAGACTCGTTAGAAGCACCCCTCAATACGGGCGCCCTGACTTAAGAGACCAGGAAAACCCTGCAAGAAATCAGAGAGTCATGCAGTCCCCGTAAAACCTTCTTACGGGAAGCTCTCCAGATTAACGATGTAGCGCATCTAGGTTTGAACTATGTGGAATATCTCAACAGACCTCAGTGCCTTTGCTTGAAGTCTGGCAAGAATCTGCCGAAGACCCCAACCTCGGCTTCTCACAGATATACCCAAACATGGTTCAGTAGATAGACAAATCGACAGCCCGACAGGGAGAGGTGGGTGGGTGGGTAGATAGGAGGTAGGTAGGTAGATATTGAGATATTTAGACAGTTTATACGGACCATCGTACTTGTTTCGTGTGGCCAGCCCAAATGATGACTCTGGATTTCCAGTGCGCTCTTTGGCAACCATTTCTCGCCAGAAGCTGGAAACTCCACCGGTAAAGGGGTCCCTTCTTATTCCGTGATAATTGGAGGGCCCTAAACCCTAAACCCTAAACCCCTAAACCCTAAACCCTAAACCCTTACAACCCAATAAAAACTTTTGGGAAAAATTGCAACCCGTAAGTCGCCCCAGGCTCTCAGCCAGATCGAAGCGTGTGTTTAGCGACCTGGCTCTTCCTGTAGGGTTTAGGGTTTAGGGTTTAGGGGTATGCCCGAGGCTTCAGATTTTGGTTTTCAGATTTTTTGGTTTCGGGGTGTTGGCACTAGGTTTGGGTACTGCTAGGTTGCGGGGGGCTTCTAGGTTAAGACTAGGGCTTTAGGGCCTCAGGGCCCAGGGGGTCTAGGCTGATCTTTCAGGCATTCTGGGCTTAGGAGGTGCGGAAAGCCTGGATTCAGGGTGTCGGGACTCAAGTTGAAGTTTGGGTTGCAGGTTTGAGGACTGCTTCAGGAACGACAGGTATCTGCAGTTTTTGTCATGAAGGAAGACCCTGCACCCAGAAAGCCTACTTCATGGACTAGTCCTGAGATAGTGTTCTGCTTCTCGTCATGACTTAAAACGATCTTCTTGGGTCCTCTTCAGACACACAAAGCTTTTGAAAGCCCCACCCTTCGACAAAGCCCCTAAACCCTAAACCCTAAGCCGTAACCACTTCCCTTATGGTAGCGATTGGCACTGCGAGGTTCGCATGGCTGAGCTCTGCTTGACGCTGTGGTGAAGCCGCGGTTCTTGGATCAGCCTTCGGGGAGAGCGCATGCATTTTACCTATGTATACACTACAAGTTATATGTTTCATCTTACATATGGTACATCATTTGGTCATATGTCACAAGTTTCACGTCAAAAGCAGCAGCTGCTCCAGCAGGTACACTGGGTCTAGACGTACCTATCTCTTTATTTGCCCAGCCGCTCAGCCACATTTTCACCCATGATCCTGCCCACAAGCGTTGAGCACCCTCAACTTTAAGCTCCGATACAGATCGCTTCATGAGTGCTAAGAGTCAGAGCGTTTGCTGTAAGAATCTCGTTGAAACGACACCTTGTTGATGTTGCTCTGATCAGTGTTACTGAGGCTGTCTCCTATATGCGGTAGGTTTATGCATGTTTATGTTGTTTCTGTCGTCAGGTAGAAATAGTTCTGAGAGTTATCCTAAGCAATGGTATGAAGCGTTAAATGCTGGTTCAACCGCTGTAGAGCTGTGACCTTTGTCATGAGCGACTCGGAGCGGCGATGCTTGTCTTTTATCCGGAGGCGTGCACTCGTAGATTTGTGACGTTCGCGGGTTCTTGTTGGTTCGGCATGTTTCGGCCTTCGGATTTCGGTGTCATGGGTTTCACTTGTTGAAGGCTTCCGGGTTTGGGTCCCCGTTTTGGGGTATGCAGCATAGGGCCGGGACAACTTGGAGCTTCTCCGACTTCAGTGCGCAAGAGATGAGACTCCGGCAGCCAAGATAGGGATCTAGGACGAGGACTCTCCGAATAGGAGGGTAGAATGGAGAAAAGGAAAGTCGCTCAGATACCAGGTAGCAGGGAGCTGGTTTGTATCCATCGAGCCTCATGGCCCCTGATCCTTCATTCGATACTCTCAGAATCAGGTGTTTTTGCATTGCCAGCTTGAGGCCCCCCTCCCTGAAGTCAGCATCCCGATGAAGCCCCCTCCACCACCACTAGGTTTAGAGAAGCTGGTCCGCAAGTTCAGAGAATGGGGGCGCGGATGCCGCATGCACAACTATTCAACGAGAGTGGAAGCCAAACCCTATAGCACGACTTTTCAACAGCAGTGGAAGCCAAACCCCAAGCCATCTAACAAGTTTCAGCCGAGCAATGTTTCTGGTGACCTTCCTTTGGAGCCTGATAGTGCGGAGTCGTCCAAATTCACAGGCCATCCGAAAGAGGAACAACTCCAAACGCACATGACTATCCTTGCGAGACCTTGACCCTTGAAGTGTAGACCCCAAGCCTTAAACCCTAGCACACCTACGCGTTGACCAAAGAACGAGGGTTCCAAAGCATCAGATGGGTGGTTGTCAAAACTGTGGTCCCTTTTTGGGTCCCTATTATAATACGGCACCTATTATTTAGGGTACCCCAAAATTAAAAGGGACCCTAATTTTGACAACTACCCAGATGGACCGCAGAGAGGCAGGCCCGAATTTGGACGGATCCCTCCTGTCCGTTGAAAGTTGTCCTTGGCAGGCAGTCTGCAGTAGGGTACTCGGAAGCCTGTGTACTGAGCACCGGTGATGTAAACCTTTGTGGCGTATATGAATATGGGGAATCCCAAGGGCTTTCTGTGGAGGTTCGATATCGCTGAGGGTCAAGAACCCTCAGCAAGCGGAGAGTGCTTCGAGTGCTGTTCGCGTGCAGGATGGGGTTTATTGGGGCTTGATGTTCAGGGTTCGAGGCTTTTGAAGATGCAGTGTTCTGCAGCAGATGTGACTCCTTAGCTTTGCCATACCTCTCTTCTTCAACAGCTGTTTGCCTCGTTGGCCGGTCGTTCACTCTTATGGCAAGAATTTGCGGATTTTGCATGGCTCTAAGAGAAAAAGAGGTACGAGCAACAAAAGCCATGAAGAGTTGGGCTAGTGTTTGCACCACTTCGATGGCAAACTTTGGATTAAGGACAACTCTCTTTGATCTCCTGGGACAAAGTCAAACGACAATGTCCGGGAACTTCGTGCGGACAGAGGCTGCAAAAAAAGGATCAGAGTGTGAGGCTACAAGGGGATATCGATACCAGTTCTTAGAACTACCTAAATTGTAAACCTAAGTACCATGACCTGCCATGGCTTGCTTGTCAGTAGTTGTCCAACTCTACTAGCCCTGATCCTAACGACCTTTCAAAGCTACAAACAGTAGGCTCTAGTAGATGAAGGTATGGTAGATAATTTCAATGATCCCGTCATATTTGTCATACGGGGCACTTCACAGAGGATGTGGCAGAGCCCGCAGCACCAAGGATTGCCGAGTACGGTGCGCAGGACGAGGACAGTGGTCACGTCCGTAATTGTTGTTCCTGTGTAAGTGCGTTGGAAGGGTGTTTAATGGACTTAACAGGGCTTCTTGCTTCTTAGAATACAACGACCCCTACGCAAGCATCCCTACAATAAGGGACGTAGCATTCGGGGTCTATGGTTGGACCACTTGTTTCTGGAAGCTCCCATTGCCCACTATTCCGATTTAGGGTTGAAGGACCTGGGGCTCCAAGTTAACAAAAGTCAAAAGCAAAATCGGGATATGACCGAGGTAGACCGAGGTTGAAGAAAGAAGCGTCCTGAGAACGGCCCAGGAGAAAGATTGAGCCAGGGGAAGGGCTGTCGAAGCTCAAAACCCGTGCGGCGGGTTTTGCTTGCTCTTTCAATTCCCCTTCTTGGACGAGGGTTCAAAGTCCTCAAAGCACCAACGGGCACTGACCCAAAGGGTCTGCGTACCAATACCAAAACCCGGAGGCCCTAAACCCGAAACGAGTTCGAGACCAGGAAACACCACTGTTGTGCACGTATTTTTCCGGGCAAAGAGCGTACGCCGCGTCTTCGCAGGCGCTCCCGGCACCCTGGGAGCGCCACTTCGATCCAGCAACGGGCTGTGCCCCTCTGCTTGAGTGGAAGCTTCTCTGGGTCTTCATAGCTCCTGCCAATGCGGGGCTTCGAAGTTTGAAGGCCCTTTTGGGGGTGTTTGCGGCCTTTCGGGTTGGGGTCAATGTTGGTCAAAGGGGGCTTCCGGGAGTTTGAGCGCTCTTGGAGGGTTCAGATTTCCGACTCTTTGCCATTCAGTTCTTGCCACTTTGTTTTGGAGGGGCAGGGGCTTGTCTTGTTTCAGGGCCTTAGAACGGCTTTGGGTTCCGGGTCCCGAGGGGTGAGTCTTGAGGCTTGAGCCCAGAGACTTCAGCAGCCGTAAGCCCAAACCCTGATGGAGGCAAGAAAAGCCTTCAACCCCAATGGTTACAGCAGTGCGAGTGTGAGAGTCGAGTGTGAGAGTCGAACGATTACAGCAGCCGAGGCCTATTATGTCGATGCTGACACGCAGGCGCGAGTGGGGGCTCTGTAATCCCTTTGCAGCCGGGGCTTGGGAGCTTAAGCCTGTGCGGCTGGGTTTAGGGTATGGGTTTAGGGTCTGGGAGATAGTATGTTCAGTGGCTGCACGTTGTGCAGAGCACGTGTGTGGCTGACTTCCCAGCTGATGATCAGAGCCTGGCTTCAACGAGGAGGTAGTATGGAAGCATCCTCACTGAAACCATCGCCCTCTGGATTCTAGACTCCGGTTCGCGTGAGAGTTGTCGACTTCGCATTCGCACCACCGCCGGTTTCCAGAATTTGGAGCCACTCCCTCAGCCAACCATAAGATCGTATCGCGTGATTGGTGGGCGGAGATTGAGGACATGGAGGATTTTCGGTCGAAGAGGGCTGTTAGGAGGCTCTTGAGCGAAGCTCCTCAGCAGGCGCTGCGACCCTAAACAAGCCTATATCCGAAATTCCCTGAAACCTGAAAAGCCATACTCCCTGTAAGCCTATGTATATACCCTTGAGCCATTATGAAGCAACCAGACAACCTCCTTGAGGAGTCCACTTGGGATTGCCCTTTGCTTCCGTGTCTACGGCGAGCTCCTCCGCCTGCATCCAGCGGGCCTTCTGGGAATGTGAGGTTTAGGGTTTTAGGGACTTAAAGATGGCTTCATGTATGGAGGGATTGTAGGGGTTTTGGTGGTCTAGGGGCATTTAGTCTTTCTTGAAAAACGTCTGAAAAGTATATTTTTTATAGGTCATGTCACTTGTGCTATATACTGTATGTTCCTTATAAAGGGGTTCAGAGTTTAGCTGGGGCCGACTTGCGGGGCTTTGGAGCCGACCTTAGTTTTTGTCCTTATAGGCTTCCGTATTGTGGTTTAGGGTTTAGGGTTTAGGGTTTAGTTAAAGTATAACATGCACCAAAGACTTGCTCCAATGATTGAGGCCGCTCTTTTGGCGGTACCGGTATTTACAATAAAGGCGCTTCCGTGGGTCGCAGCTCACGCCTGAACAAGGCTTCGGAGCGTGTTTCTTCGTCCGAGCCTGCCGGACATGAATTCCGATGAAATTCGCTCGAGATGTTGTAAACAGTTCCTGTGTTTTCTATAACAGATGTCAGTCAGGGTCGCCTGCATCTATGAGTTGCTCTCGAGACTGAGCTTCCGCGGCCTAGCTCTGAACTTTACGGCCTCCGGCCTCCCCTTACAGTGCCTTACAGGTTCATAAGCAGGACTCCAAGCGGGTAAACGTGTTGTGATATCCTTTCCTAAATCTACTTAATCATCTCTCTGATGCTACAAGCAAGACACCGCAACAGTCCCAGCCCTACGCGAACCCCGGCAAGGTTCTCCAAAGCGGGCGCCGTTACTTGACCAGCCCCTCTGAGGCCCGTGGCTCTGGTTCAGGAGCTAGGCACATCGTCAGCAGATGTAAGTGAAGCCAAGAAGCCACTAAGACCGCAGACATCACAGGCAAAGGCTTTGGGATCAGGGTGGTGAGCCCATTGCTACAAGTATAAGAGCGGCCTTCATCAAAAGAAGGAGGGCCTCTTTTGAGATGCTTACAGGCTTTTTTGGGGCGTTTGTGGGAGTCGGGGCACTTGTGTTTCTCGGATTTGGAACACACCAAGACCCGCTGGGAACTGCCACCATGGAGCTGTCTCTCTGTGAGTCCTAAGTCCAACCATCGTGTAGTCAGGATCCTGCTGCTTTTGTTGACTTAGACTTGCAGCCAGAGGTTCGCAAAGGCGCTTCATGATGAAATGCAGCTTGAATCATCATGAACAAGCTGTAAAAATAGGATCAACCGATTGCTCCCTGGGATTCCTGCATCTAAGGATGAGCCCTGCGAACCTGAGGCCCTACCCACGCACCTTGCAACCCTTTTTACCCCAAGACCTGAAGCCGCCCAACCCTCAAAACACGGTCATAGTAACCCCGAATGAGAGAAAGTTAAGCTAAGCTGCTGTCGAGATATCTTTGTGTTCGGAGCTTCTGGCAGCCCTTAGGGCCCTCCAAAACCCTCGAGCCAAGAAGGCCCTAAACCCAGGCCACTGAAAGGACCGTAAAGAGCCGGCTCCGCAAACTGCACAAAAAAACAAAGAGCCCTCTGCCAGGGCTTCTTTGAGGAGCAGAAACTGCAACTCTGGGAACGGCTCAAGGCGGGGCACCACACCTCCCAAGCTTGCGCTTGTTTTAAGCCTTGTTTGCGGCCTTCCGATTCTTTCCTCTAGGCCTGGGCCTTGTTTTTTGTAATGCATTTGTAAGGGTCTATAGGAGTTGACATGTTTTGGGCGTTTTGCGGGACTCCTCCAGGGAAGTTCACCGCCCGACATCCGATGCTGGAAGACCTCATAGATTGACCTACATGATCTACATGGCCACGTTCTGGGAGAGCCCTCCTTACAGGTTCACGCGCAGTTCTACGTTTGTGCTCTTGGGGTTTAAGGCTGTAGGCAACTAATCCGTGCTCCGTATTAGTAGGGGCCCCCCCTGAATTTAAGACGGACTCTTGTTAATTTGGGGGGGTCGGGTCGGTTGGGTTCTACGGATCGCAGCTTTTCGTGCCCGGGCCGGAACCAGAATTCTGCAACTCGCCTGGACGACTGCAGCTCGAGGGCCAAAGGAAAGCCAAGACAAGGAAGGCTTCAGGAAAGGAAGCTCTCGCCACAGGCCCTGGCTTCGGCCTATAAATGACAGATCGGATGTGAGAAGATATGCCAGACAGAATGTCTGAAAGAATGCCAGAAGCAATGCCAGATTGCATGCCGGAAGATATGCCAGATAGAAACGCGGAAGATATGCCAGATAAACTATCGATATGCCAGACAGGATGTGAGAAGATAAACCAGACAGAATGCCTAAAAGAATGCCAGAAGCAATGCCAGATTGAATGCCGGAAGATATGCCAGATAGAATAACAGAAGATATGCCAGATAGAATTTCAGATTCAATGTCCGGTCTGGTTTTACAGTATCATATTTCTCGCATGCACAACAAATGTCATAGTGGGGATCGCTCGAAGTCAGGTAAGTCGTTGTGCTATTTAGTTTTTGACACAGCTCGCTGCATGCACACAAGGCTGCCTGAGAAGAATTGCGAACTGTTGTTTTCCGCCCTGTTGTACGCAGAGCCTCACAGCATGGAGGCAGTGGCTCAGTGTCAGGCGCGAAGGCATTTCAGAGCCGCACCCTGATGAATGGTTTCGAAGAAGCTTCTTCTCTTCTCTTGGGCTCTGGCTTCAGCTACGCAATTGGAGTGGTGTCAAACCCTGTGGCTCTCCATTGTCTCAACGATGCCCTCAACAACCGCATCATTCAGTTGTGTACCGAGACGTTTGGAAACCACATGCCGCAGACAGCAGCTGAAGCCAACAGAGGGCGAGTTCTGCGTAGCCGCAAAATCCCCCACCTACTCCACATGTTGTGGCCGTAAGCTCTTTAGGCCTTGGTAGCTTTGTTTAGGATCATGGGGGAGCAGCTAACGTTTCGCCATGTCCCAGCAAGTACAGTTCTGAGGCTCCAAACCTGTTTCAACCATGTCGGCGCCTAGAACCGGGTTTAGGGTTTAGGGTGTCTGTTTCAGCTTCGGGTCCTTGGTGAAGCCAAAGTGTTTCAGGGTTAACGCTTCCCAAACCCCCTAAACCCAACACCCTGAACCCTGAAGCGAGCATGCAGCATCACTCTTGAAGATCATTGGAACTGTCCTTTAGAACAGGAGGGTGCTTTCAAAAGGATCCTGTCTGTTTTGACCTGACCACCACCGAACCCTCAAAGCAGCCATATCTTACCCTTTCCTCAACCGCAGCAACAAAACCGTCAAACCCCGCAAGTAAAGCCGATACGGCCCACGTCAGAAGTGAGCCCCGCGCTGCGAAGGCTGAACTGGACTGTTGGTATGGGCCTCTTGACAGTCGGCAGCCCAGCTCAGGGCTAAAGGTTTCACTGTAAGCGTTTACTACACAGAAACTGCTCAACGGGTCATTGCAAATTGCTACTCTACTATCAGGGCTACAACTGGGCTTCTGTTGCTCTGGGCGTGGGGCTGCTCTCCGTCTTACCTTTCGTGCTGCGCCGAAGCCTTTCGTGCGCCCTTTGTCTGTGAGGTCTGGGATCGGGTCTTCGCGGCGTTGGTTGTTTTGTCGAGGGGCCTCGTTGGATTGGTTGGGTTCTTGTGGCCTTGATGTGGGCGCCTTCATGATTAGAACAACGCGTCTGGCAAGTATTCCGTAGGTGCAGCCCCAGGCGTTATCAGCGATCACGCTTGTTCCTTCAGAGGCCAGCAGGCCCCACAGCCCGACCCAAAAAACTTTCCCAAACTCGTCCAATTTCTCCGTCCAGCCCCTCATCCCAGAAGCCCTAATTAAGCCTTAAGCCCCCCACATCAAGATGAGAAGAAGCAATTACAGTAATTCATCACTAGATAAAAGGAAACAGAGCTGCTTTTTTGGCCAAGGTCCCGACGGCCGGCCCTACTTCGCGCACTCTCAGGGACACTCTTCCTGGCGGGATCCACGTGTCGGAGCCCCTTTTTGGCGGGGTGGGAAGAATTTGGGAGTTTCCGGAAATTAGGGGTACCTTAGTTTGGGGGTCCTTATAATAAGGATCCTACTATTTAGGGTACTATAGTAGGGTCCCCCATTTTAGGAAACCCCCAGTTACTCTCAGGGTTTGCCTGGCATTAAACCCTCCGCCCCCAGACCTTGGTCAGGTCTTCGGGTAGGGACGTTCCCAAGTCTGGGCAGAGGTCAGTGAGACGGTGGTGTTTCGGGCTCGCCAGGCACCATGTGGGAGCTTCCGAAAATAGGGGGGTACCTTATTTTGGGGTCCTTATAATAGGGATTCTACTATTTATGGTACTGTATCACGGTCCCCTATTTTCGGAAACCTCCATGTCTCCGAGCGTTTGTTTGAACAATCACGGAGCTCCCCCACTTAATCGAGGTCGATACACAGTTCCTGTTCGACCTCGAGGGCGGGCGCCTGGTCAGCAATGGAGTCCGGATCATGCAGAGGTCAATCGGGTTTTCCAGAAAAATGCTTCGGAGATCCTAGGAGTCCGAGTCCGGAAGTACAGAGGGCTTCGAAGCCGGTTGTCGATCTGATGTGCTCCCGACATCGCACCAGCAGTTGAAGGGTCAGGAGACTTGTTAAACCGCTTGCCACCCCCCAAATCCTTCAAATAACTTTGAACGAAAAACCCACAAGCCTAGCCCCGTGTACGGCCCGTATGGGCTGATAAGACCGCCGTGGACGACCGAAAGTTTCGACTGGCAGCCCTAAACCCTAAACCCTAAACCCTAAACCCTAAAAAGTTTGGACTTTTAGGCTCCTGGACTCCTTGGCAGAAATGCTGCCCCCACCGGAGGAGCTCCAGGTGACCTGCCCGGGCTTTCGGATTCAGGGCTTTAGGGGCTAAGGGATACTGGATTTGAAAGAACAGGGGCTATAGAAGGCAGGAATCCCTCCTCATGGGGCTTGGGCAATGACAAGGCCAACAGACGTACAAGTCGACATTTATGCTAGCTAGGCCCTACTTCAAATACCGACTTAGTGGCCAGGAAAGTATTTCCTAAAGTCTGCGGAACCTAAACCACCACGGCGAAACGGTTCACGTCTTGTTGCAGTCTCTGGTGAGTGGGGTGTGTGGCTGATCTGTTTAGTTTAGGTGTTTGGTGTTCAGGATGTAGCTCTAGCGCAGTTCTGCCAAATCCGCTAGCTGCCTTCATCTCAGATGTATTCTATGTCGTTGTATGTACCCGTTGCGGTGATGGTGGCGATGGTGATGGTGTATCACCATCAATGTTGTTGCAGCTTTTAGAATGCAGAAGGGGGGGCTTTCAGCTGAAGTAGACCTGAGGGATGATGGGGCTTTGCTTGCTGGTAGCAGGAAGAGTAACATATGGGGTCGAGGAGGGCAGGCACTCTCCACTGGCGCCGTAGTGCCTGAATGCTTTTTGCCAATATAGGGGCCTTAATACTTACCTATGATATGTTTTTTTTTGGGGGGGGGGAGGGGGGGGTCCTTGTTATAATTTTTTTGCATAATGCCCCAAAACCTTATTCCAATTATTAAGGCCCCTATATTATTTCAACGGCGTTGTCTCTTGTTCTGTCCGAGGCTTCAGGCTTTTCAAGCGCTTCAGCTGCGCAGGCTCAAAGAGAGCCCTGACACACGTCAGGGCAAAGCTGGCGATACTCAGTTTCGGGCAGAACCCTCGAGCCTAGAAAGTAGGATCCTTAGTTACGAGGACTTGAATAAGGCAACATTTGAGGGCCCCCGTTTTCTTTTCCATACACACCCTGAAGCATTTAGGGGCAACCCGGGCTTTAGACCCGAGACGCCTGGGCCTAAGCCCGAACCCATCAAGCCCTTTAACCCTACAGAATCTTTGACGGCAAGACCCTGAAGCCCATAAACCCAAGCGCACATGGAATTCCCATTTGGTCTGTAAAGCTAAGCAATCAAAGCCTGTGACCCTTGTAGGCCCTAAATGCTAATTGTAACATGCCTCCGGAATGACCTGATGCAATGGCCTTCCAGTGCTGCACATGCTCCAGTGAGCAGCGCGAGAGGCCAGAGATCGTCAGGCGCGGTCGGGAGTTTCGCATCGGGGTTGGGGATTTCGGGATTGGGGGGCGCTTGGGGTTAGGGTTTGGTGTTAAGGGGACAAGCTGCAGCCCCCTTTAAGCCATCCTGCCGGAAGGCTCATGGTTAGCAAGGCATGGCTTTCGGGTCAATGGTCTCCTTACTTACCGAGTCTTCGCGTGCTTTACCAAAACATCGGAAAGCCCCGGTTTAGGGTTTAGGGTTTAGGGTTTAGGGTAACGAAGCCGACTCCCAGAGCCCTCGAAACGGAGCCCTTGGCGGAGGTCCTCCGGAGCCCAGGGGCCCCGTCAGAGCGTGACTTCCAACGGCTCCTCCCCGGGACGGACGTCGACGCACTTAGATCCGAAGCCCGCCGGGCCCGGGAACTCAGATTTGAAGCAAAAAAACGTAATAGTAATGAGAAAGTCTTAGTTTAATACTCGTATTAAGATTGTAAAGGATCGAATTATGGATTTTCGGAAATTGGATATGTGTTTTGGTAGTTGCTGGGCGTACGCTCATTCAATGCTCAGTTTCACTGCTCATTGAAGCCGTGCTAGGTTCACAAAGCCTAAAAGTGTTGAACCCTATGCTCTCAAGCCCTAGTAACCTAAACTTTGAATCCGGGAACCCTGAAACTTGAAATCCGAAACCCCCTTCCTCCTTTGCGCCTCTGCGGCAGAGTCTGCGGCCGTTTGGAGTGAACCCTAAGCCTTGAAGCCGGAGCCGACGAGCAGCTATCAGCAGCCATAACGTGATTACGCGCACCTGAATGCAAGTGGTGACCCATGTAGTCATTTATCCCGATTACGATCCTAACTCTCATGAAGAGCCATCTAGTAGAAGCCACCCGTAAAGAAACCTTATGGATCTCTCATGCATCCCTTAAACGCTTACGAAGCCCGCATAAAAACAAAACCCTCTCAATTCGAAAAGCCTTGAAAGAAGACCCCTCAAAAAATTCTAATCGCTGAACGTTAAACCCCGATACACCCTTCCAAAAACCCTAAAACCCTGAAAGTCACATGTGCTATTGCCCCCTTCCCTTGGTAAGTCTTTGGCTGAACCAGTATCGCTACAGACCTTGCCTGGCTTGTCCGAGTGTGAGTGTCAAAAAAACCCTAAAAACCCTTGCAAAAACCCTAAACCCTAAAACCCTAAAAACCCATCCAAAAACCCTAAACCCTAAAACCCTAAGAACCCTCCCAAAAACCTCTTGGTGGGAGGCGCAACATCGGCCTCGGGGCTGGCAGCGCCTTTGCCCGAACCGCCGCTGGGACGCCTGTGGCCCTTTTGGGGTGAGTTCTCCAAACTCAGGGTCTTTTTGAAGGGTTTAGGGATCGTTCTCAAGGTCATGTTTTAGAGTTTAGGCTTCAGGGTTAGTTCTCGAAATTCAAGGTGCATCTCTAAAGGTATTTATATGGTTTCTATAAGGGCACCCTATGAGGTTTGCAAAGAACCTCCCTCTCGTTCTTAGGACCTTAGGAGGGAACGAGGACTGGGATGTCATGGGGACTTCTGCAAGGGACCTTATATGGGACAATCAGCGAGTCAGAGGGAGGATAGAACAAAAGTAAAACTAGACAAGAGTCCTTAAAAGGTACCCTAGGGTTTTGGCTTGCATTGAGGGCTTCTTCGGGCTTCAAGGGACCGGGCTAGAATCAAGGTGGGCGGCGGAGTTCTTGATATTCACGCTATTCCTTAATAGGGTTCCTTGTTCTACTCTAGTATTATGTTGCCCAGAACCCGTTCGAAAAATGACGGCCCCTACGATATCTACATTCCTTTCTTTTTGTCTCCTTTTGGAGGCCCTCCAGGCTTGGGGTTTGGCTTCAAGGCTTTCGGGCCTCAGCTTGGTTGGGTTTGGGATATTTCGGGTCTCGGGTTGGGGCTTTAGGGTTTGAGGGTGTGGTTTTTTGATGGGTTTAGTTTAGCCAATGACTGTGTTTCCTTCAGGGCTTTAAGACTTATGTGCTGCCGGGTGGCTTCGGTGCTTAGGGCTGTTGTGGTTTTAGTGGTGTGGTTTGGTGTGCTCAGCGTTTGCGTGTTTGCTTTCAGGTTTTGTAGACTTGATCTCGAGGTCTAGTGGGCTTGAGGTGTTAGGTCTTTCCCAGTCTCAAGGCTTTTGGGCTCTAGGGTCCGTGCGGCAGTGAAGGCTTGTGTTGAGCTGGCTTTTGGGCAACATTCCTGAGCACCAAAGCCCTAAACCCTAAACCCCTAAACTTGTCCTTGCTAAGTAGGAGGCAAAAAACCCCTAAACCCCTAAACCCTAAACCCTAAACACTAAACCCTAAACCCTAAACCCCTAAACCCTAAACCCTAAACCCTTAACTAGGCCCCAAATTCCAAACCGACCCACCGCTCCCTTGACAAAGTTGTTACCTGGCAAAGCAGACTGCTTTTGGTCGGGCCGTTTCAGGGTGGAGGCTGTTTGAGTGATCTAGTAGTTCAGATGTACCTGTGACACTCTTACTGCAGAACACTGGAGCCCAAATCCCTGAATCCAAAGCGAGGAAATACTTCGAACTGGCCTGTTTCTCAAGAGTTTCACTGGCAGGGTTGCGGGTTTGGGTTCACAAGCCCGTTTGGCAGGGTGTTTTCGGAGTGCATTATTTCATGTAGTATAATCTGCCAGAGGTGTCGCAGGAGTCATCGAATTCAGCGGAGCCGAGTGTTGCGCAGGCTGGGAAGTGTCCATAAATCCACGAAATTCTTGAAACCGTAAACCCCAAAAAAACTTAAACTTGGTACGCCTCATGTGTGGCGTCCTGAAACAACAACTCCGCTTGAAGCACAGGCTTAACTTCCAACCGTGGCACCAATGTCCGAGAGTGAGCACCGGACCGGTAAACCGTGAACTATAGGAGGCGCATCTCTGCATTAGCCCAAATGTACCAGAAAACGTTCCAGAATCTGCCGCCAATGCATGGACATTGAAGTTCAATCAAGTAGGTTGACGAACGACCTACTGAACTCGAAACCCTACACCCGAACTCCTAAACCCTAAACCCTAAACCCCTACACCCGGGAAAAAAAAAAAAAACTACACCCGAAGACCCCGAAGCTCCATCAACAACACCCGACTGAACCCAACCCAGCAGTCCCCTCTAAAGTCATGGGCAAGTCTACATCCAGGCACCTTCCACCTTACAAATCCTCCCAGATCCTAGGAAAAATTCAGGAAGCCCTATTCTTCAAAAGCCATCCTAGAAAGCATTCATAAGATCCCTTGCTCACTAAAGCTTTAGAATGCCTTCAACCCTAAAGCCTGAACCCTAATAAACCCTAAGCCCCTCATTCTTGATAGCCCTCAGACTTCTTCATAATCATAATATATTGATGTTTCTAAAGACCCCCTACTCTCTCAAGCCCACAGGATGGCGGCACCGGAGGCACCGCGCAGCCGAGTGAGGCCATGGATTCGAACTTCGGCAGCTCCGGATCCCTCGGGCGTGGGCCCCGGGTTGCGTGGGAGTTGCGGCTTTTTAGAGGGGGTTTTTAGAAGGGGGGTTTAGGGGTGAGTTTGGGGTATAGTAGGAGGGGTTGGGGGGTTGGGGCTTTAGGGTTTGGTGGTTTGAGGGCTCAGGGTTTTTGGTTTAAGGAGTTCAGTTAGAGCTTTAGAAAGGTCTATAGGCTTCTGGAAAGGTTTTATATGTGTGCTACACGAACTGGCTACCCGGGTTTATAAGGTTCTCTAGATATTTCAGACATTTTCTATGGTTCAGGGATGCTAAACGCAGACTTACAAGTCAAACGAGCCTCCCAGCACCCCCAATTATGTACGAGACATGCGGAGGGCCACGTACACACACGCACGCACGGACATGCATGCATACATACAGAAGATTGCAGACACCTTGTTCATAGACATCTATATTTCCGTGCCTGTTCGACAGAGATGCAGTGCACCAGACTCTTAGGTTGGCAGGAGTGAAAGGAGGGAGAAGTTGGGATTGAGAAGAGGTTGAAGATAAAACCTAGTACCCATCATTGTACCCTGAAGAGTACCAAAATTATAAGTTACATGACAGCAGCTGTGCAGGTTTAACAGGGTTTCGATTTAGGGTGTCCACGCTTTGGGGTCTGGGAGTTCGCATTCATGGAGCTACTGGCTTAGGCTCTTCGGACGACTTGGGTTTGCCAGAGACGATGAGTTCGTTGCTAGCTCTGGTATGCATTCTCTTCCTGAGATCACGAGTCCTTCAAAGTGCAGCCGTCGTTTCAGAAATTTCGGGCTTCCGAGAGCAGCAACAAATCAAAGCAACAGCAGTCGTAAGAAGTCTGTCCAGAGCGATCCACAATCCTTGCATTCCACACAAGTTGCAAACTACGCCGAGGCCTCTACAAGGCTCTCAAGCCCCCATAATGCGCTTCTTTCCATGGCCTGGCAGAGAGTACATGTACCACATACTGGGGTGCCCACGTCAAGGAAGTAGGCTGTAGAATCTAGAATCTCAGTATGCAAAGGCCAGAAATTGCAAGAAGCACCCCAAAGTCCCGAACCTTAAAGAAACCCCGCCATGGCAGGGAAGGCTCCGACATCCCAAGCGCGAGCAGCAAGACCAGCAACCCGTAGCCCGGAGAGAAACAGATCGAAGGCTTATTCTAACTTCAGGGGCTTTAGGGCTTCAGGAGGCTTCAGGATTTTTGAGGTTTATGGTTTAGGGATTAGGTTGAGGGGCGCGGACCTCGAGCTGAGGCATTCCGGAGGTTTCGCCGGGCTTTCGCAGGGTTTGGGATCCTTGGGAGATACTCTGTAGTCCTGGAACGACTCACTCTTAACTCTTCGAGTTGCTGGATTTCGCTTCTACGCTGCAGGTCCATGGGAGGAAGGAGGTCTATGGAGAGCCTATCAAGATCATGTAGAACAGTTTGCCTATCATTTAGCCTCCTTGCCTTGAAGGTCGGTCTTGGGATTCAGGGGATGGGGATACCTGCCTTCCGGATGTGGTTTAGGCGTCTCAACAGGCGAGACTATCTTTTCAACGCTTTCACAGCTTGTGCCTGGCCGCTCCCTCCAGAAAGCCCTGAACGGTGTACTTGAGAGACTGTGACAGAGGTGTTTTCGTGATGTATAACCGCAATATTTCCAACCATATTTTTCACTAACGCCGCCACACCCGACATCGTGAACCTTGCATCGAAACAACACATCCTGCAATCCAATTCGCTTCCTGCGCCTGAACCGTGAACAATGTAAAGACAGACAAGCTAGTCGACATGGCATTTCCGCAACTCTGTCGTTCCTGCCATCATCACGGCATCATCTCTTGAATTCAGCATCAACAGTGCCTTCGTTAGCTTTTTGGTACCGCTGCCATCATCGGTATTGAACATCCCTCTCGCCGTCAGCCTGGAAAAGAGCACCACCACCCCAGCATCAGCGGCACCAGCATCATCTCCACTACTACCATCAGGATCACGACCCTCTTCTTCATTTATCGGCCGACAACCTGATCTTCATGTTCATCACAACAGCAGCACGAGCATCCCTATGAGCATCACGCTCAACATCTTCTTCATGCAGGATCACAAGCAGCAGCGTCGGTAGAACGTTGGCAGTCGCAATATCTCTCATAGCACGTCTTCCCTCCGTCCCCCTCAGGCAAGACGGTGTGAATCAGCTGATGCCTTTCAAGCGCCAGCTGCTCTGCGCAGCGTTCATTGGGGCACTTGGGTACTTTCTTTGAGTTGGGAGAGCATAAGTTTTAAAGGTCTCACGACTTTGGTTAAAGCAAATCGGCGGCAGTTCGAGGCTTGGGACATCCAGTGGAAAGCTTCTAGGCATCAGGTGAAGGCGAGGCCGCTGCAGAGGCTTCCGGTGGTGGGGTTTGTGGTCGAAGACACCCAGAGCACTCACGGCTTCAAGTCTTCGGTGTCTCAGCATGGGACAATATAGAAAGGATTTTTCCTTCCGGTGCACATTCCCTCGAAGCGTCAGGAATATGATGTTAGGGAAGGAGTTTGAGGACTGCTGTATCCCGAATCCGCGCCCGCGGCGGTAGAGCAAGCACACCACGAGGCATGCATCCCAAAGCAACTGCAACTCGAGGAAGACCCGCGACAACGGCACCTGGGGCCTGCAGCGCCGGAAAACGCAGGCCTTCTTTTACTCCGGGGCTAACTTCCACAAAGACTTTAGAGTTGAAGCTACCAGGGGTCCTTTACCCAGTGAAGATCTACAGTTCCGTGGGGGGTCGACTAAAGCATGATCAAGTCCGGCACCTGCACGCGGGCTTGGAGTACATGAGTTCGATTTTGCCCTTCGCAGTAGAGCCCACAAACTTAGCAGCGGGTATGTGTGCATATATGTGCTACATTTGAGACGTATATTCTAGGCGATGATACAATGGAGTTTGGGCGTAGGTTGGGCTTCATGCCCCGGGAACCCAGCAGTCTTTCACCAAGCATTGATCCAACAGTTCACAAACCTCACGAAAATGCACCCACCACCCTTACGTTTTGTCGGTGCTGGGGGAGTATGTACAGTAATGTGGGATTTGCACATGTGCTCAGGCAATGGAGGACTACCTGAACCGGTCCCAGTCCTTGGAGGAGGAGCTCTGGGGGAAGCCTGAGGGTTCCTTCGGGGTGGAGCCGTGAGCTTGTGGGGTTTGAGGCTTTAGGGTTTAGGGTTTAGGGTTTAGGGTTTAGGGAGGCTTGAGCCTGAGGGTGACGATGTCCAACAAAATTGTAAAGACGATAGACAGCACACCCTGCGCTTGCAAAAGAATGACTCGCGTTCTTTGAGGAGTCAAGGGGCGCAAAATTCGAGCCCGATACTCTGATATGAGAAGCCACATCAAGGACAGCAGCAAGACTATGGCATCAAAAGCAACAGATGTCAACAGATGTCGACAAGCTCAACCAGACAGTGCAATCGCAGTACTCAAGCACCCGCGAAAGGTTCGGGCCTTGAGTCTGGGATTCTCTACTCCCGGCACTTCCTGGACTGAGCACAAACACAAGAAACGGTGTTCAACCGGGCGGCTGTCGATCAGAAAACTTTCCAACACCCAATGCACGGGGCTCGCGCAATATTCAGGCCGTACATCTCTTCTGTCATTCACGTCGCAGATGCGTGTCGGAGGATCGCTTGTGGTTTCGGCCAAACCGGCTTGACAAGTTGCAATCATCACCATCATCATGTTCATAGGATTTTGCCAAGACCTGCGTTGCGGGCTCAACTTGTGCTTGGGTTGCCACCTCCTTCTTTTCCTTTGCATTGATGAATGTTTTAAACCAGTCTAGCCCCCGAGACCCGAAGTTCAGCGCGAAACCACTTTAAGCCCAGAGGCCATGCTTTGAGCCTTGACCCCGCGAGCTGCTGGCAGGTGCCCGCAGACAACGCCAAGGGCCCGAAACCGGTCACGCCGGACAACATCGCGGTGCTCCTTTCCTTCAAAACCCAAAGATTCCACAGTTGTCGGATTTGGCGTCCATCAACTATCAATCCACCCTGGGTACACGCCGTGGTCGTAAGTATGGTGATAGCAGTCGTGGTTGTAGTAGCAACCATTGCAGCCGCAGCGGTAGCAGTAGTCGTAGTCGTGGTCGTCATCGTTTTAGTTTAGTTTAGTTTAGTTGAGTTGAGTTTAGTTCAGTTCAGTTCAGTTCA
>CAJNDV010035664.1:51544-97213 GCA_905221635.1 Symbiodinium sp. CCMP2456
AAGTAGAAAGTAGAAAGTAGAAGTAGAAGTAGTAGTCGTCGTCGTAGCAGTAGTAGCAGCAACATGCCCTACTAGTAGCAGTAGCGGCAACAGAAACACCGCTATCCGGTACGGAAGCAAATCGTCGTACTTGTGTTACCAATACTACTGGGATTGAAGGTGACAGAAACAGTAGCAGCGCCACCCGTAACCACAGTGGGCGACGCCAATGACAACCAGCCTTCTTGTCGTTGCCAGCGCTAGCCAGTCTATGGGGTGGTGATCCTGCTACCCAGTACTGGGATTATGCGAGTGCGGAGATGATGATCGACAAAAGCAGTAGTGCTCTTACTGAGAAAGGTACCAGTCTTGAATTGCTGTAGCGAGACTATCTAGACCCTCCATTGGATTTCCATCGTTGCTTACTTGTTGACTGCAGAAGCACTTGGCAAGCAAGAGAAGCACTACATTGCAAGGTTCAGCTAGTAGGGCCCAGTCGAAACCTCTCACCCCACACCGAAAGAGGATCGGCCAAGAAGATCCAACAAGCATTCGGGAACATCGGAGGTTTGGTTCTTGTGGGGAGGAGCCGGGAGACGGTCTCAGGAATCTGCGTGTGCAGCGTGGCCCGGACTGGCAGCGGGGTCAAGAGGACCGAAGCAAAGTGGCACAGTGGTACAGAGCACGCGATTAAGTCGGCTAAGTTTCTGGCATGCGCTGCCGCGCTTCGTAGTGTTTACTGCAAGCCTTAAAGGCCATGTACTTTTAACGAGGGTCCGCGACGCCCGACTTTCTAGGGTGCACGAATGGGAATAGATAGACTTGACCTAGAAATCTCAGCCTTTGCAGCGCTATAGCCTTTGAACCTGCGGTATGCTGAAGTTGCTGTATGCTGGCTAAAGCTGGACTAAAGAACTGCTCGTCGTTCTCAATGATATCAGGTGGAGGATGGTGAAGGTGACGGTTTTGGGTGAAATTGTAGTCCTTTTCTTATGACTAGAGGCTTGTGCACAGACGGACCCCAACCCGACACCCGAATGTCCCAGAAACTCTTCGAGTCCCTTTGCTCTTTAGAGTTTCTCCGTCCGCACAGTGAACGATAATCCGGGTTTAGGGTTCCAGCAATCGTTTTGGTGGTGGGTCACGCAGCACCACTAGCCAAATCAGATGTTGCAGAATATACGTGAGACGTTTGACCTGCGTTGACCAGAACGAAGAGCATTATACACGATACAAGCTCTGAGAAAGCGAATATCAGCCATGGCAAGACGAGAAGTGTCAAATTTGCAACAGAAGCCGTTGAACTAGTTACATAGTTGCTAACGCTCTTGGCCAGGACGGCGGCGCTGGAAAGGCCCTGCACTTGTGGTACCGGTTCTTGCTCCGAAGGGTTTACCTGAATGACCTAGTAGCAAAGGCTCCAGGAAAAGCGGGTATCCGATACCATTTCGGCGGTTCGGCATGGCTTGGGCAATAGGGGCCCGAGATGATTACCCATACTATTTTGGGCCACCTCCTTATGAAGATGTACCCCAAAATTCCTGCTCTACTTAACGAGGCCCCTGTATGTTTCTCCGGATCACATGGGTTGCGAGAGTAGGCTCCTGGCAAAGGTGGGCGTCATCTTGTCTTTCGACACCACGAAGACGCTTGGCAAAGCTCGGCAGAGAGGCCGCAGGCCGAAGGCGAAGCTGTAAAAAAATTCTTTACAGCTCGGCAGGGAGGCCGCAGGCCGAAGGTGAATCATAGAAAATCTCAATACTCCCAGTGTCAGTGTCTTTTCCTGCGTGTATCTTTTCAGTAGATTGTCAGGTCATCACCCATTTCTGCCACATTCCCTGAGGATGACAGCACAAGTCCTGTGGGAAGGATCTGGCAAGGCGCACTCCCACTACCAGCCGCTTGCACGGATTCTCGAAGCTGCTCTCAGCCCTGAGCTTAGGAAAGCATTTGTCCGATTTGGAATCCTCAAGGATTTGCTGTTAGAGTGGGTTACAGTTCCCATGGGCTCTTAAGCCAATATTCGGATGAAGCACTACAAGTATAGTGGGATAGATGAGGTACGGAAAGTCAAAGGAGCTCGTGCTGTACGTGGGCAGCAACAGCCGCTTGGAGCATTCACTTTCGGAGCAACGCTCATTTTTGCGGAATAGTGCACCGATGCCGGGTCGCAGCGAACTGCATGTCTTTGCAAACAGCCAGGAAAGCCCTTTAGCATCCCCAGCCCGAGCCCTCTAAACCCAAACCCTTTCAAGAGCGACAGAAAATCCTGCGGAGGCACACTAGCCACAGCACCGCTGGGCAGGCGAAACTCGCAGGCCTTCTTCGCGGCGCCTCGCTTTCGTTGTGCATTTTCGTTTGCTTTTTGAAAGCTAGTTTTCAGCTAGTTAGAGACCTCACTGGGGTGACTTCCTTGTTTGCGGAGGTTAAGGCGTACATTTTGGTTTGGGACTGCAGGGCCCAAATGCTAGTAGAGACTAGATGTGCGTGCCTTTAGGAGTGTTCACCACACGTGCTCATTGCATGCATGCGAGTGTTTGGTGTTGAATGGGGTGCTGCTTCACTTAATGACGGCGGTAATCTTAATCGTACTTTATCCGCGTGATAAGGAAAGTGTGCACATAGTCGTAGTGAAGATCGCCTCAAAGATGCTTCCAGTCACAATAACTTTAGATGGGCTTGAGGTGCAAGATTCCGCATTTCGCCGGTTCTATTGTAGGGTGCAGGAGACCGAGGGGGAGAGAGCGAGAGAGAAAGCGAGAGGAAGAGAGAATGAAGGTTACATTTGTATTCAGGTTGATTTTTTGCATGCGTGCATGTGAACCTCCAGATCGCATTTAAGATTTCGGGTAGCTGGGCAGGTGGCGTAAGGTTGAAGGTTTTTATTTTCAATCAAGGACAAGGCGCAAACACTGCTCATCTTCGACTGGGACGACACCCTGTTCCCCACGACGTACGTCCGCGACGATCTGGACTTGAGCTTCTGGGCTGGACCTTGTGACTGGAAAGTTGCGGGTAATGCTGCAGATTCTGCACTCAGCTTCTAGATGTCGGAAGATGTTCAGTACCTGAAGTTTCCGTCAGAGGGTGCAGGCTTGAAGGTTGCAGGCTTCGCAATCATTGATGTGTACTGCAGCCCCTCTCCAAAACATTGCCGAAGGCGCTGGACCCGAAAGTTGTGTTCAACCTTGCCAGTGCCTCATCCCCTTCAACGAAAAGGAGCGAGTAATTAGATGACAAGGGACTTTGATTTGCGTTCGCGGCCTCCGGGCTTCAGGATAGAGTGTTTTTCTGTTAAAATGATCTTGCTTTCCACAGTCTCGCTTAGAGCCTGAGGATTAAAGCAGGTTGGTGGGCTTACGCCCCGGACAGAACTCAGCGCTGAGGTTGGAACAAGCCCCTCAAGGACCAGTCCTTGACTTGGGCCGAAAAGGCCCGAAGAGCTGGGGCTCTGGCTTCTCGTTTCGGGTTTCAGGCCTGGGGCCTAGGGTCCGTTAGCCTTTGAGCCATGTCTTTTTGGCTCAAGTTTGTAGGCTCAGCATCAAGCCATCACATCGTTACGCGCTGATGCCTGTCCGTCGGCATGAACGAGGCGGCAGCTTGCCGGGTGGACTGGCAGCTTGCGCCCTTCCTTCGCGGCCTTTACGAGCCGGCCTTTGCCACAGAGGTCCGCGATTTCATCAGCCAACACGCCGAAGCCTTTTCGGAGCCCTGCGCCGACGGCTCCTGCCCTCTGATTTGGACAGAGCTGCACGAGGAGTACAGCAAACTCTTTGAGCGGCAGCTGAGAGCAGTGGTACAGGAGGAGGGTTTCAGCCTGGAAGACTTCCGCGAGCATCTCGCTGACCTTCGAGACTTTGCAGCGCTGCGAGCTCCTGATGACTACCTTCCCGGATGCGAGCCTTCCTACATCCCTCCCAGCTCAGGCATCCGTGTCGCCGAATTCTGGGATTTTCTAGAGGCGCTGACGGCTTCAACGAATTTCGACAGCTTTAAAGAGCTCATGTGCATCGGAGCGCAGGCAGGAGGCCCAAAATCGCCCGACGTCTGCGGATATGCCGCGGTGCCTGCAGAGGTAGCGCCGGCACAAGAAGACCAGGTCGACTTGAGAGCTTCGGTGCCGCCGCCTCCACCGCCTCCTGATGCTCCAGCTTCCCAGGGGTACAGAGAGGCTCCATGAGGATCACAACAGCAGTCATTGCAGTCACCGCACAAGGAGGTTCCCGGTACGTCAACCGACAGCAGTTGAAGCCATCTGGTGCCAAAAGAGAAGCACCAG
Source organism: Symbiodinium sp. CCMP2456 (assembly GCA_905221635.1). NCBI lineage: Eukaryota > Dinophyceae > Suessiales > Symbiodiniaceae > Symbiodinium > Symbiodinium sp. CCMP2456. The sequence goes on from CAJNDV010035664.1 coordinate 55,803, forward strand.
AACCGGTGGAGCCAGAGCAGGAGGGCACGATGGAACCTTGGACTTCGACGCCAGCGCGGCATCGCAAAAAGGCCAAGCCTCGACCGCTTACTCCTTCGTGCGATGCTGAGGCTCTGTTGCAAAGCCGGTACAAGCTAGAGGAGCCATGGCTTGCAAGTGGCGCATACCAAAGAGCCAACCCAACTACCCGGCTTGGACGCTCCTAGATCCTAGCTCCGAGAAGTTAGCATCCCACTTCCAATCGAAGCTTTTCCCTGAGGCTCCCGGAGCCGAACACAGGAACCCGACACTCCCTGAACCCTCGAGAAGGGCTTCGATGCCTCGCAGTAATTGCAGATGCGAATACCAACAATGCTAATATGAGAAGTTTCCCAAAATAGGGGGTACCTTATTTTGGGATCCTTATAATAGGGATCCTGTTATTTCGAGCATCACAATACCAATACAGATGACAATGCTAATCATGGCATGAGGAGCCCGGTAGCCTTTAGATTCGTAGGAATGCATTTAGCACGTTTGATGGTGTAGGAAGTGGAGTACCCAATGTGTGGATCATACGAGGGCGAGTCGCCGCGACTCTAATTGAAGTTCCCCGCTTTGCCTTCCTGATATGCAGAGCCCCTAGTCAAGCTCATGGGTTGAAATGTCACAGGAGACAATAATGGCCGACTGGTGGTGATACAACATCTTGCAATGTATCCTCAAGACAGGGGTATCTATTATTGGTGAAGCCTTCGTTCTGAGATGATTTTCCAGGTTGAGGATGAGACTTTTTTGGGTTGAGGGGAGAAGTCTGGCTCCAGGGGCAGAAGATCAAGCAAGGAAAGAATAGAAGGAATCAGATATTCCTAGACAAGGTTCCGAATCTCCCGAGTGGCCTCCGCAAAATTTCGGCTGGTTGTTGATGCTTGAAGTAGGCTGTGAAGAAGTCGAAACCTTCATCCGCCCAATACGTGTGGTGCATCTCGGGTTACTGCACAAGGCCCTGCCAAAGTCAAGTCAGTCCTAGAGGAAACTAAAGGTTCAACAGAGAGCTCAAGATCTCCTGCTCCAGCTCTGCAGGCAGAGGTAGGAAAGAAGCTGGATCAGTGTGCGGCGCATGTCGCAACTCGGCAGGATACGTCAATCGCCTGATGCCCCAGTTGCACAGCTCTCCAAACCCGATTCGTCACAAGCGAACCAAGGCATTCAAAACGATGCACCGATTCAAAGGTATCTGTTTGAACGTCAGGCACGGCAGCACAAGTGGCCATCGCACAAATCAGCCTGGCAACAGCCGCAACAGCATTACCATACTTGTCGGCTGCGGCTGCAGCAGTGTCGATGTTAACAAGACGATAATGGCAAGATCGCCGCAGCCACAAAAGCCAATGCAAGCTGCGCAGACAATAACAAAGACAGCGGCAGCAACAACAGCAACAACAACAACCACCAGCAACGGCAACAGCAAAGCCAGAGCCTCAACATGAAGTATCAACCAACAGCTGTGGCGACGACATCCACTCCGACCACGACTGCAGCAAGGCCAAAGTAAAACAGTGACCACACTAGTGCGGCCGAGCAGCACGGGCATGCAGAGCAGCAATGAAGGCAGCGACCAACCCAAAACCTCGTTCAATCCAGTAGCCTCAATAATTAGAGCAGGGCTTTGGGTCATGATATCCTACAGTCATTATAGCAACAATAAGGGGCAGCAAGTTTGAATTCTTCAGGTGGAGCTCCTGAAGAGTGCCTGCAGCTTCGGGAAGGTTGTGCTGGTCACCCTGGCGCGAGCACCCTGGGTTTCCGAGTCATGCAAGACGCCTGCCGCAACAGTGTTGGTCTGAAAGACCGAGGGTGCGCAGCACATAGATGGTTCTGCCGTCCCCTTTGGCTTGGCAAGGGTTGCTTTGTGGGTTTGGTGCGAATTGGGCTTCATTGGAGTTCAGATGTCTTTTTTGGTAGAGATCTCCCCAAAACTTAACTTTCGATTGAGCCCCTCATGGCATCGGGTCGCGTTGTGTGAGCCGATTTTTTTTTCGACCTTCAGGGTGTCCGTCGAGTCTCGAGCAGTTTGAGAGAAGTCTGAGTAGTCAAGCCCAGCACTTGAACCAGAAATCCCTAAAGCTTCGTTGCGGTGTCCACTCATGAAGCATTCGAGATGCGGCCTTGTATCTGTGGAGCCACAGTCCGGTTTGCGGGTGAAGGTTGTCAGGTCAAGATGGAGTTGCGGAATCCTAGAGTTCGGAGCCAGATCTCAGATCAGAGAAAGAACCCATCTGTCGTTTCATACAGCGTTCTGAACATGTGTCAGCCCATCTGACCTCGGATGCCAATTTTTGAAAAGTCCTTCAGCTTTATGTTCAACCTTGCGCCATGCAAATGGCTACGGCTCACCCGGCAGCTTCTGAGTCCGCCTGTCTGTCCGCCCCCAGCCCCGGTGTAACCAGGACGGTCGTTTGTTGGCTCCCACAGCCCCTTCTCTGGGACACCTACGTAGGCGGTGAACGCATGCATGAGCCAGCCCAAGTCGAGTCTCCTCTAGGGTCTGCTGACGTTGAGCCATATGAACGTTGACGGCTTGGGTGAGGAGGGTGACTTTATGGGATGCTGCTGTTGAGGACGACCCTGATGCTACTCAGCTACTCGCAGGGGTTCCTGCCATTGCTCCTGCTCTGTTGCTGCTAACGGCCTTGCCGTAGCCGCCAGAGCTGCTGCATAGGAACTTGAAGGCCCTTAGGAGGCCTTTTCCAAACCCCAAAATAAGGTACCCTAAGTAGTGATCCTTATTAAACGGGCCCCAAAGTAAGGTACCCTAAATAGTAGGATGCGGAGGCTGCGCTCTGACCGCAGGCCTCTCCCCGCCACACCTTCCCCCCGAGACAACGGGCACATGGGCCAGAGAGCTTTCCGAGAAAAAACAGTCATGACATGCAACTCCTCCTAGGAGCAGCGTAGGCAATGTGCTGGGATTCCAGGGAGGCTGGAAGGTCTTGAAACCAAAACTGACAGCTTCGATCACTGACAAGCAGAAGTCAACAGGCACTTAGAGGATATGGAGAGCGAGATCCTACAGCTAAAGAGCCGGCCTTTCACGCCTGTCACTACCCCGAGAGGGGATGGCCGCAGTTTTGATCATCCATCCACATCGTCGCCATAGTTGGCAGGAGGCACGCCGGTCTGCTATTGAGGAAAAGGTTAGAGGGGTCTTTAATACGTGTAATAGCCGCTCTCTCTTGCAAAACCTTTGCTGCCCCGTCGTCCGCTCTAACATCTGCCGCATTTGTTGTACGTAGACGAGAGAATGGCAGATTGGACTCCTCGAGTGGCACCTTCTTATAGACCTATCGCTTGTGGACCCACTTGAGCTCATCAGCTCTCGCCTTTTCCACAAGATCAGGATCCAAAATATTGCCAGTGATCGTGTCCCAGTACTCGCGGCTTTCGCCGCTCGAGATTTACTGGTCCCAATCAACCTCGAGCTCTGCCTCCTCTGGCACTGGGCCGGCCGTGTGCGCAGTAACCGCACTCAGCTCGCCAGATTCCAGCAAGCAGGGCACCCTTGAGGCCAACGAGGATGGCCTTCGCCAAGGGTGTCGGGTACCTTCCACGCTCACACGCCGTACCCTCGTCGATCCGCAGATTCCCCTTCATCGGTGGCATACACCGTGCACTTTGGCCGAGTTAGTCACTCACCTGGTGACTCGCTTCACGTAGCTGGCGCGCCGGGGCCACATGCACCGTCAGTGAGTGAATTGCTGTAACATGAACACGCGTGTGTTGTCACCCGGAAGCTCGTGAAGAGCAAGGGTCCCTTCCCCCAATGCCGCTCTGCATATGCTTTATGCTTTGATTGGCATTGTAGGAAGGCTCTTGGAGCAAGGGATCATCGTGGATTAGCTGAATTTGGGCCACATGCGCCTCTCCCTGCGAACCATGGACTAACTTGCCTGCATTGCCCGAGTTGCGAGAGTCTAAGTCCATGACGTGTTGGGCTTGCGCGCTTGCTTTTCGCGCTGAGGAACTTCTATGTTTCCGTTGGGCGGTTGATCAACCAGCTGAAGGCCGCACGGACTTCGTGACTACCAATGTAGCGGGAAACGAAAGCATGTGACAAGGGAGTGCGGGGCAGATTTGATTTTCCAAAGTAGTCCAAACCCTCAACCGCCAGGGGATGAATACAGCCGACATAGGCTTCGAATCAATGACTCGGTATTCTTTCTTCGCGACATATGCCAAACGAACCTCAAGATTCAAGATTGCCTTCCAGAGACCCGCTCTGAGAGTTCAACTAGTGCTGAGACAGCCGATAGTTAGTCCATGATGTTCTGTTGAGAATATTGATCTTCCGCCAGGTGCCAATCGTTTATGCGCAAGAAGGAATACAGGTGGACTACAACAAGTCCCAGATGACCTCTGACGAGGACCAGCAGGGAGTTGAATTTCAGGTTGCGGGCCCCAGGCCCAGGTGTTTGATCCTGACGTCAGGCCGTGAAGTAATGGCTCTGTGTGGATCGAAGATTTTTTGGGATAGAACGCAAATACGGTCATCACAGCCCCTATCTTCAGACTCATCAGGTTTTGCTGCAGAGGGGTTCGCCATCTGGCAAGGCGCTCTCAAACAGGCTCTTGCTGAAGGATGTATGTTTTAGTCTTATCGTATGGGATGTCATATCTAATAAAGGTCCAACTATACAGGCATCTTTCCATGTTCAGACTCCGCCTGACCGTCTCTCAACTGGCATGGGAGTCTCAGAAGACAGAACCCAAAGTGACTGGAGCCCCCCCCTCCTCGCTAGTTTTCTGAAACCCCCACACAACTCTGCCGAACCTCCCACTATTGTGCTTTTCCTAGAGTCCTAGAGTCGCCTGTAGTCGTAAGGCACGCGGTTTGAAGAAAGCCGTGGATTGCTCCAATTGAAGGAACCCATGTGGAGGCACCCCAAAGCACACAGTTCCCCCCCCCCCCCAGCCGCAAAGAACGAGGAGATCGAAAGATTCTGGAGCGCCGTGAAAGGTAAGGCGATAGCTGCTCGCCCAGCGTGTTCGATTTTACCGGGATATTCAGGATCTCGACTCCGAGACTGCTTACTTCGCTTCTTTGTGATTTCTTTCTGCTGTTCCAGACTCGGAAGCCGCCCCAGAGTCGGAAGCAAAAGAAGGCACCCCGGGATCTTCCTGTCCCAGGATCGTAGATTTAGCACCGCAGCCGCTCGAAGGAAGACTTTGCTCTAGAGCTTCTGTTTAACATCTTCTTGGCCGAAGAGCAAGAAGAAATCAACCAAAAATGTAGTCTGTTCATGAACCAGAGGCCGAGGCCATCAACTAAGAAACCGTTTTCTTGAACCTGCCTGTATCTCTGAGACTGGAACATTGGAGGCAACTACTCCTGCGGGGGCTCAAGCACAGTTGTCACACGATCCGAGGCCCGAGAATGCAGGCAGTTCTACTCTCAATACGAGGCTCTGCATGTTGTGACACTTTGAGGAAGAGTTTCCATTCTGTAGGGTTTGGGCGGAGCACAACCTTCCAGAGTTGCTTGCTCAACTTGATATGAGCCTGAAGATTACAACACTTGTTCGAACCGCTGCTGCTACGGTAGTGACGATGTGTTTCTCCCCCAGCGAATAAAACCTGCCCGGCGCATGTTGAACAAGACATAATAGGAGCTTCAGAACACAATTTAGGGTAGTGAATCGTGAACCAAAAGCCTTTTGGACCCTGCGGCAAACTAAACTGCGGGCTTAGCTTTTGGGGATCCAACCCTCGAAGCCCTAAGCCGATCATTGTGTCAAGCACCTAGCGCGAATTGAGTCGCACCCCGGCAGGAGTGGTTTGAGTTTATGCACAAACCCCAAACTGGCTTTAAACTCCCAAAAAAAGACCAGATGCTGCAAAATGCCCGGGGTTCTCAAAGGCACGTAGCAGTAAAATGCCTGGTCTGTTTATTCAGGCCTCTTACTGGCATAAATACTTCTGTACCCTGAGAGGGCCAGAGCTGGAAGAACGTGATTTCCATCGGAGATTCCGACTCTCGGCAATCCGGTAGTGAGGGATTGAAGGAAGTTACCGGAACTCGGGGTTGTCTTAATCCCCGGTTTGAGCACCATGTGAGTTGAAAGAACAAACATGCGGCCAAGCCAAAGACCGCACTATAGATAGTATGGACAATACTTATTCAGGATCTCGTTAAACAAGGTTAACCAAGGCCTCTTACCCGATCTGTTTCTTCCTTATTGGGCACCTCTATGAATGACATCCATAGTCATTTTACTTTGCGAAGCCACCCACAACTGGGCATGCTCTCAAATTCTCTCCGTGGTTACATGTTTGGGTCAAGAACCCCAGTATCAAAAGAAAGCGCTGTAATCGTCGATGGAAGGTACTTAGCCACCTAAGCACGGCTATCTTGTGCAGTTGAGCATGTTGAACTCTTCTAACAAGTTTGCCCAAGCATTCTCTGCAAGCCAAACAACTCAACTCCATCGGTGCGCTGCCGGTTTACATCTTGAGGCTTAAGCGGTTCTTCCACCGCAACAAAACCCACAGTCTCTGGTAGAGGGCATCCACAGGATTTCGAGCGCCTGGGCACGCAGAGTGCCATGGAGGATTACATGAAAGAGCGAGGTGGGACATTTTCAGGGTCTAACCTCTTCGCTCTCTCTCCCTCTCTATCAGAGAACACACCGGGAAGATGATACTTTTGGTGCACATGTAGTCCATGGCCATCTTTCTGCTGAAAGTGTTTCTTGGAATCAGAGGTCAGTCGTAGTTTGAGAGCGCAGTGGGGGTGGTCGGCTTTCCCTCCTGACCGTAGCACCTTCATCTCCAGCACCTGGGCCTGAAGCTTCCCAAACCGGTACCCAAACACGCAACCCCAAGCCTGGCATGTTCAGCTCCTTAAGAAGGGAGGGAAGCATCCACAGGAGAGTTTCACTTACCCGCGTGCTTTTCCTTGCTCAAGGTCGTGCCCGAAGGCCAACACAAATCCCCAAGGCTTCATTTTAACACCCTAAACCCCGAACCCTAAACCCCAAAGCCTTAAGCCCTAAACCCCAAAACCCCTAAACCCGAGGTCCTGCAAGCATCACGAGCCGGAAGTTTCGGGGTTTGGTTTGCTCGCTCATCGGTTGGGGGCTCACTATTTGGAGCTGCAAGGGGCTTTCCGAGAATTATAGGGTACCTTTTTTACAGTGCTATATTACGGTCCCCTATTTTCGGAAACCCCCACATAAGTTGCCATAAAAAGGAAAGCAGCTTAGCTACCATGCTTGACCATATGGGTATGTATGTGCACATAACATGTATATATGTATAATATATACATGAAGTGTCTCTACATGTGTATATAGTATATAATACAAACATATGTACAATCTGCATGTTTAGCAACTTGTAGTATCTTAACGATAAGTTCCTTAGGACACCACGGCCCCTCGCTCTTTAAACGAGAAATCGGAAACGCGAAGCCCGGAGGCATCGAACAAGATGGCCAGCTCGTGGATGTCGGTGGCCACATGTACAAAGTCCGTACCAAAACGTCTCCTGGAGTGATATGTGCATTTAGGGTGTAGCGCTTTAAGGTTTAAGCTTTCCGGCTTTGATTATAACCATTTTGGGGCCTTGCCGTCCTTGACGATACCTATCGAATGAGCACGCCGTCCACTGACCCAGAACTTAGAGACTCCAAGATCCCTTAATTAAGGAGTATACCTTAAAGTATAGTAGGATCCCTACTATGATTTAAGGTATATTCCTTAATTAAGGGGTATTGGAGTCTCTGGGGAAGACTCGAGGATGAAAGAGCTGGTTGATCTTTGCGACTTCCGGCTGATTGTGTCTTCAGCTTAGTGGGAATTCCACGGGCTAATGTGGGGGTTTCCGAAAATAGGGGACCCTAATATAGTATCCTAAATAGTAGGACCCTTATTATAAGGACCCCAAAATAAGGTACCCCCTATTTTCGGAAACTCCCATGTTTCTCAAGGCCTCCTGGGCCCAGTTTTACCGGGGATAGATTGCGGATCCAGGCGTCCAACACCCAAAGCAAGCCTCCAAAGCCGCTAGACTTGCATAAACCCTACACCCTTTGACCCAGGGCTAAACCTCAAGGTTCAAGATGGTCGACGAGCCCACGATCGAGGAGTTGACGGTGGAGGCGGAAGTGGTTCTGATGGGTCACTACCCGGAGCCCCAAAGCCGAAGCGGATTGCGTCACGAAACAGTTTTGAGGTGGAGATGCTGAAGGCATGGCTCCCCCTCATGGTGAAGCTGGCGACTTGGGCAGCGAAGACGGATTACAGCCCAGAGCTTTGCGGTTGGACCTCTAGGGTTTTGGGAGGTTTCGGTAAGGGTTTTGTGGGGCCGGAAACCAGTGCATGCTGCTGGATGCTGCTTTGAGCATCCTTTAGCTACAGGCGGTTGTGCTTTGTTTGAGCGTCCCTGGTCGCTAACGCCTAGATCTACCTCTGATTCAGCCCTGGAATCTGATAGGAGGCTCGGAAGCGCTTTGTTCGCCTGGCTTTGAAAGACTCCACAGATGACGGAAGCGGCTACCACAAGAAGCTACAGTAGGTACACTGTAAGGCCCTGGGAGCAGGTGCAAGGTTCAATGAAAGGTTTCCTTCCGCATTCCAGAAACTGACATGCAAGGACAGCAGCTTCGACGTCAACCTCAACAATGCAGACGATCCTGAAGTGCTTCAGTCCATCGAGAAGACGCTGCGTGGTGAGACTGCCCACTGACGCAGGTCATTCAGAAAGGCTCTTGTGATCCAAGAGACCATCGGAGAGACTCTGAAATGATACGCCGGGCTGAAAATGATTCCATCTTCTTGGCGAGTTGCAGATCCTGACAGAGGGTCCGCAACACTCCTTGGTACTACGTACAGATAATGCTGCTCATCTATAGCCGACTTCGTCTGTTCGCGTTGAGTTCAAAGTCGCCGACCCGTGCTGCAGGCTGTGCTTCACAGGTTCCTTAGTGCTTGAACTGTAGGAGTTCCCAGCAAGGCCGTATCCGCCTTAAACCCAGGGCCGGGGAGCCAAAAAGAGCCTCTTTGGCACATGGCCCTTGATTTCTTCACCACAGAGCCCATAAACAAACAATCCGAAGTTCGCGAGAGATGATATTCATATTTACTCTATATATGTATATATACTTAAAACATATATATATATATATATATATATGCAAATCTATATACATATATATATATACATATACAGAGAGGAGAGAGAGAGAGAGAGAGAGAGAGAGATATATATATATATATGTATGCACACACCTACATATCTGTATGTGGTTTCAGAGATATTCCTTTTTGGGCTCTTTGGGTCACTTGCACCCTCGATCCGAAGCCGGACGACATAGAATCTGAAAAAAAGAAGACTCCCAGCCTGTGTGGCTCAGTCGGTCTGGCCGCATGAAATGGCCCCAAAGTTTGTGGCCGGCGGTATGCAGATGAGAGTCTTCCGAAGCCCTTATCTACTAACCTACAACCAAACCCACAACTACTACTATCCTAAACCTAAGTTCCGAACTCATTTTAGGTAGCCGTTAATGGTGCCGTTGGTTGTGATAAGCCCTTATTCAAGCATTAGCTTCACAGCCCTACCCACGGCTATGTGTGAAGTGCAGGGTTCTATACAGCTCCTCATGCTCGATCCTTGCCCGGGTCGTTTTACAGGGAACTCTCGCGTTCTTATCAGGGTAGTTGCGGTGGGGAAAGGCCAAAGCTTCAGAAGTAGGTAGTATTATTAGGGGTACCCCTTAACGGGTACCCCTTCTGAACCCTACTTTTGGCCCTCTTGAAAGGGACCTTATTGAGAGGGTCTATATCCCCAAGGGTCCCCCTAATCCCAGCTCCCAATAAGCAGACCCCTAAGCCTAAGCCTTTCCAAGCCGTCTTTGGCGACTCTTCGACATCGTTTCTGCGAAGGGTGCCGCAAGTGCAACTGGGTCAGCTGTCGCCCTGGGCATAGCCGATCGCCCTTATCTTGGACTCTGTGAATCAGATTTTGATTCTTAACACTTAACCCTGGAGAGGCCGAGTATGAGAGTGCACAAGGAATCCAGAAGCCAAATCCAACAGCCTAAAGCCTGCAAGCCTACCCCAATCCAAAGATTCAGGGGTGTCGACCAGAGGTTTGTAGGCTCACCGTTGTACTGTGCGCTTTCGGAGCCTTCGACACAGCGATCCCTGAACCTGAACTACATCCATCGTGACTCATGGGGAATGACGTCGTGCGTTCTTCCTTTTGAGTCTGGCAGCAGCCTCTGCGAGAAAAAGCAGCGGCCGTGCTGAATAAACCTCCCTAAACCCTAAACCCTAAACCCTAAACCCCTCCAAGCAGCCCCCCATCCCGAAACCTTGAGTTTTCTTCCTAAGCCCAAGAAGCACCATATAATATAATATAGTATAGTATAGTATAGTATAGTATAATATAATATACCCTGAAGCCCAAAGAGTCGTGTAGCCGTCGTATCGACCCTAAACCGCCCCTACGCCCGAACCCTGGCGGCCCTGGCAGGTCGAAATTCAAAGCCCAAATAGGACCCAAGCTGGCCGAGCGCGGGTATATACTCGGCCATTCAACCTGCGAGTCCCAAGAACTAGATCCTAAGTTCTATGATCCAACTCCCTGCGAAACAGCGCAGAAGCCTTGCCGCCAATGCAGGCTCTGGGAAGTATGTGTTCAATGAGACATCATTGGCTTTTGAACCTCGACACCCCAAAAACCCGGATAAGATTTTGATGCGGCAACCTGGACGGCTCTGTGCAGCTCACCAAAGCCTGATCCCGTGTTGCTCCAGCAGGGAACGGCGCCGTGAAACACTTAGGCATCAATCAGCCCTCACCGCTCGATTTGGGATAGCCTTCACAGTTTTGCTTGTATTCTCACAACACTTTAGGGCAAAAGCTCAGAAAGGGCATGTTTCGGATTGCCCACTACCCTTCAGTTGAGCCTGGATCCCTCCATAGTCCGAGGGACATTCCCTCTTTTTAGGAGCTCTTCAAAACCGTGAAATCTTCAATAAGCCCTGCAACTCAAGGGCTTCATGTTTTTCGAAGCCAGCACCCTAAACCCTAAACCCTACACCCTAACCCTAAACGGGTACCTTTGGGTTTCTGAAACACAGGTGCCTTGTTTCGGGAGTCGAGACCTTCGAGAGGCGGTACAGCCCTGAGCCGTCGGCGATGACTGTCGCCGTTTGGGGGTGTGGCTTTAGTGCTGTAGCTTTCGAGCTCCTTTGTAGGGATTAACATAACCAGATGCTAGTCGAACATACCATTTGTGTGCAGGGTCTACGGGGTGCCTTCAGATTCTTATTGCAGCCGTTTGGTATTGCATATAACTGTAAGGCGGCTTGGCGCTAGTGTTGTGTCCTTCTTGCAACCGTTAGAGCCTGGTTGACGAATATCCGTCAGATAGTAGTTGGCACTATCTACAGCTAAGGCAGTTGCTGGACTTGCGTTGGCATCATCATCATCATCAACATTCATCCTGCCGGTCTGGATCATTGTGACCGCTGCGGCTGTGACTGTGTCGTTGGTCATCACACGCATCACCATGCACCACTCTTGTGATCCCTTTGTGCTTGCCATTGCCAGTGTGGTGTCGTTGCTTCTGCGACTCGGGGGTTAAGGGCTTCGGTTGCAGTTGTTCATACGGCCGTCAAGGTTTGGCGGTTTAGGGATGCAGAGTTTCAGTTGGTAAGAGAGAGAGAGCAGGAGGGATATACATTTGCAAATAAGTGTGTGTATGTGTACATATACCCGCGTATGTTGATGATGCAGGATAACGGTGGTTGTCCATGCGGCTGATTTGCATCCTGATGGAAGCGAAACGGATACACATTCGGCTGGACAGTCCTGTCCCCAGTTCGGGCTTTCCGCCGGTCTCTCAAGCTGGGGCCAAAGGTGATCCGCACCTAAATCAAACTCTCGCCGCCGCCATGACACGCGGCCGTGCCCGCTTGCGGACGCCCACCACATGCCCTCCCGACTGCAGTAGAGGGGGTGCAACGGCCTGTTTCGGAGGTTGATGGCTCTTTGGTTTTCCCAAAACCCTGCCAGAGATCGTATAGAACTTTCATAAAGTCCTCGAACTTTTCTGGAGCCCTGACAGAACCCAGTGCTTACATTGGACCCAGGTCTGCTGGCCATGCTGGCCGCGTGGGGCAGCTGGCGGGCAGCTTCCTCCTTGCAGTTCGTCCCGCGCCTTGGGTGGCGAATGCGGCGTACATTTAGGGACTTTAGGGTTTCGGGTTTAGGGTGCGGGGTCCATTTTGGGACTTTGTGGTTTAGGGTTTAGGGTGCGGGGTCCATTTTGGGACTTTGAGGTTTGGGCTTCAGGGGTTTTGGTAGTTTGCTTTGTGGGGCGGTGAGATTTGAGGTTTGGGGTGCCCCAGAGAGCCCAGGACCTCTTCTCTAAGGAACATGCTGTACATCTAAACCCTAAACCCTAAACCCTAAACCTTAAACCCTAAACCCTAAACCCTAAAGCCTTAGAATGTTGCCAGATTCCGGAGGCAGGCGAGGCGCTGAGGCCTAATTCCAATCGTTGTTTCGTCTAGCGCCGGGACCTTTCTACCTGAAACCCTATGCTTGTGTGCGAGTCGACATCCAATCGTTTGTTTTTTTTTCCGGGTCTTGGGGCAAACGGAAGTACACCGAAAGTCTGCGGCCTTGCAAGAAGCAACACAGACCCGTCACTGTTCCGTCCGAGAACCGAAGCGCCACAGTGCCAAAGATCATACTTGCTTCAAGAAGAGTCTGGGGCTCACAGATTACCTTGCTTTAAGTTACAGTACCCAAACGCTAAAAACCGCGCGACGGTGGAAGACCCGCGGAGGATTTCCGGCAGAGCCGCGGCACATGGGCCTGAGCCAACGTCGACCGCAGAGCGCTGCTCGGATCATGTGGGGGTTTCCGAAAATAGGGACCCTAATATAGTACCCTAAATGGTAGGATCCTTATTATAATAAGGGACCCCCAAAAAAAAAGGAACCCCTTATTTTCTGAAACTCCCATTTTGCCCTGTTCCAGGTGGTCTATGATACTATATTTATAATCAGGAACCCCCCAAAATAGTATAGGTAATTGTTTAGACCCTATGTTAGACTTCGTAGAAGTTGAGACTGGCATCGTAGGTTCTCCGATGCTGAAGGACTTTTCCAGGAATCCGCCCAGGGATAGCCTTAGCTTCAACGGGAAACTCGTGGTCTTTGTGAGGTATCCAATGGAAGTTTGGGGTGCCCTTATGTACGGACTCTGCGAGATCTAGCAGTGAAGCGGCTGGCACAGCTGGGTCTTTGAACCGCGGAGCATTAGCAAAGAAAGCTCCCTTCAAGGCTGTAATCACAGTAAGCCCCAGAAGGTGTACTTAGAAGCCTTCTCATAGCCTGAGTAAAAAGCGCCTGGGCCTTGAAGTAGCCTTATGGTCGGTTGGTCTTCGGTCTGGTCTCGAAGAAGCTGAGGTACCTGGCTAGTTGAAGCCACTATGAATCCGGATCTCTTTTAGGATCTAAACCAAGTCAGTGGCTGAGTCACGTTTTGAGGTGGTGCCGGAAGCGGAAGCTGGACCCAAGCAGCTGTAGCCGGCCTGCTTGTCACACCCACGGCAGTTTTCGCCGAGGTGCGCAGGGGCGGGGGTTGCGTTTTATGGTTCTTTCTTCAACGACTACGTTCGAGGCTGCAGGCTGTGGTCTTTGAGACCCGGGGCTTGGAATTCTTCGGTCACTTAGGACCAGATCCGTTCTGCCGGTGTCGGGGCTTAGTAATAGACTTAGGGGGGTTTCCGAATATAGGGGACCCTAGCATAACAGTAGCCCAAATACTAGGATCCTTATTCTAAGGGCCCCAGAATAAGGGTACCCCTTATTTTCGAAAAATTTGGAACCATTATAAATTAAAACAAATAGAACAAGGAACCCTAAACCCCTAAACCCTAAACCCTAAACCCTAAACCCAATCCCTTATTAAGGTTCACCATTGGAGGGTCCAGGCCTGAGACCCGAGGATCTGGCCGTCGCCGGAACCCATCGGCCCAATACCTGGGGCATTTTCGAAGCCTCAAGAGCAGCCAAACGAAATAATAATAATAATAATAATAATAATAACAATAATAACAATAATATTCATAATAATTATTATTCTTTTATTATTATTATTATCATTATTATTATATATACCCAGGGGTTCTCTGAAAGGGTCTCGGGCTTTGGGGTTGAACCTTGAACCGGGAACTCTCAGCCCTGAAGCCTGAACCCGGCTTTCCTGCTTGGTCCAGGACGGCGGTGATTGGTTCGACCCTTTCGTCACTTTGAACGCCAACATCATCGAGGCCCTCGGCCAGCGGCAGCTGCAAACAGGGCCACTCTAATAATATGTTTTTATCATATAAGCATGGTAGGTAGCCTCCCTGATCATGATGTCTCCATGTTAGAGTGGTTGTGCCACGTGTCGTGCGTGCTTTTTTGGCGTAGAAAACGGGACCCTGCTTTAAAGAACTACCCACATCCGGGTTGATGCATCCGCATGAACTGTAGTGGTGCGGATGATGTTGAGAACGGTGATGACGGTGATGATGAATATGAAAAGGGTAGTGGGTAGAGATTCGTCTTGCGTCGGTTGGGTCTACGTACTCCAACATCCCGTTCTGGTTTGGTTGAGTTCGGGAGTGGAGTGCCTTTGCTGGTCGAAACAGTGCTTGAAGCATCATTTTTCGTGGTCCGCAAGGCAATCGACAGCGTGATTGGGTCTGCTGGCGCAGCCATCATCCTCTACACCATCCTTGTCAAGGTGCACGGCCTAAGCCCAGAAAGCCTTGGGAGCAGGGTCCTGGAGAATTCACTTGAAAGGCCGTCGGCGGTGTCAGCAAATTTATGGCCGGAAACACAAAAACTCCATGAATGACACCCAAGCAACTCAGGATAAAACAGCTTTACAGCTTGACACCCGCGTGTTCGTGCATGCATGCATGCATGCACTTCGTTACATTCGCAAGCGTGTGCATGCACGGATTCAGTGTAAGTGTGTAATGGTTCAGACAACCCAGAGCCATCGAAATTCAACGAGGTGGTCACCTACCCACTTCAGCAGCCGGCATTGCGCGCATCCGCGCTGCTGCAGCTCCCTGGTTACTTTGGTGGGGACGCGAAGCTCCATAGAACAGCCCCAGCATAAAGAAATTGCCTGAACACCTTTGACAACTAGTTTGCCCCACATGTCGGATTCGAAGTCAGGAAGTGTAGGCATTTCCTGACCGCTGAGGGATACAGGCGCCTGAGGTTTTCCGGTACGGGGTTTGGAGCCTTCAGCGTGTTCAAGCTCCACGCCCGGAAACTCGGCAGAGCTCACCCCTGCAGCGGAACAGCCGTTGAGCGCAAAAACTCATACATTCCGAGTCCGAACCTTTGTCCTTCAGGGTTCTGTTTGTGCTTGATGTACTGTTTTTGCGCCAGTTCAGCGAGTCTCGGATTATATAGCGCTGACATATGTGAGTCATCGTACGCGAGGTGTAAATCACACTTGCTGAAAAATTGCACATCATGTATTATGACAACGGCTCGATGACGCAATCTCCCCTGATGGCACAAAGGAACCCTGCCAAAAGTGGGCCGTAGAGAAGGCAGAACTTGTCATGTTCTTCTCAACCCATGATCTCGGAAGCCGAACAGGCCTGCTGATGAAAGCTGGCGCTTGGTCATGTGCGTACGAAACTGCACGCCATGGACCTGCAATCGTGCTCCAGTAAAAGCTTTGCGAAGGTGCATTGCCCAAAGAGCCCAAGACCCTTCGATTATGCAAAAGAGTTGCACCTCAATTAAATCCTTAAGAGGATGCTTCGGCTTTTTATATGTGGTAGCGTATATGTGTGGAAAAAACAGTATGCTCCCAGAAGGTACCGGCTTCCTCACCCAATGCGAAGCACAGCCATCCTCACTTAGGATGCTGAACCCGCAGCTGGAGGAGATCAATCGGCAATACAAGGATGATGAGGACGCCCGCTGCAGTGGGGATTCGGTGCAAGGTCACAAGAGACTGCCCTCAAGCAAGCTCAACAGCCTTCAATGGCCAACCGCCTTCTCTGCAAAGCTTACAACAGGAGCCTCGCTTTTGAATTGTGATTTAAGCGGCACAGGCCCACCCAAAGGATCATTTGAGTTAGTTGTTTTTGGAGTGTGTGCTGCCGGAGTACAGGCCTAAGCATCTTCCTTCCTTGGATCCTCTTCCCGAAATATGCGTGGAACTCCTTGTAGTCGTGTTTCCAGAAAAACCTAGGTCAATTCAGTGGGGTTCCACGCATCGCCATTTCAGCTCCCAGTGGTTCCCAGCGCAGGATCACAGGGAAATTACCGAATACAAAATCCCTAGAAGCCTGCAACCCAAGCCCAAACTTCCACACCTCACCTTCCCGAGCGTTGCTCCTACACCCTGTTCCCTAAACCCTAAACCCTGTTTCGCCTATGCCCTTAAAGTCTCGAAGGATAAGAAGGGACAAACCCTGCGGGAGCTCTATGGCAAGGTGGACCTCTGGGCTAAAACCCAATAGACGAGTAGATGTATAGCGAGATAGATAGATAGATAGATAGATACATACATACATACATAGATTGATAGGTAGGTAGGTAGGTAGGTAGGTAGGTAGGTAGGTAGGTAGGCAGGCAGGCAGGCAGGCAGGGAGGTAGGTAGGTAGGTAGGTAGGTAGGTAGGTAGGTCGGTAGGACCCGGATTTCGGGCTTCATGAGAAAGCATTACCATTCTTTCGCATCCCCTAGCATGGCAATTAGTGTAATGAATCTTAGAACTCTAGTCAAACTATTCGGGATCTTGTGAGTGCTACGCCTCGAGCTGAAAAATCGCTCCGAGGCCTTGGTTTTGGCGACCGAAAGCCTTAGAATGCAAGCTTCTCGAGGTAAGGATGCTAGATTTCACGGCTCTTGATTCCCTTAGCCCCACACCCCAATGGCCCCAGATGTGTCTAACACTTGGTCCTCCATCCAGCCAATACAGGGGCCTGAATCATTGGACTAGAGTTGTGTGCTGCTATCTTATGACAGACTTGTGGAGGAATTGCAAGCAGTTGGACCCCTCAAGTCTCGCGTTTCCAAACCGTGCTACTGGACCGTCAAGGGGTGGCACTGGGGTCCTGGTCCTGTCGGTGCCGGGGCTGCTTGTGCTGAGAGGGTCCTGGGCATAGCGCCGATGTATGCTTCTAAGCTCCTGCATGTCCTTGTCCATAGCCCAGGTGACAACCCCCACGTAATTTGTCACCATGTCAGATTGTCGGCGACGCAGTCCAATCCCCGAGCGCAAATGTCAAACTCCGGCACTAAACGCTTTAGCTAGTGTGAAGAAGGAGCGCCTTGTCGGTCTCTCCTGCAAAGCGGTTTTTGCAGCAAAGCCTGAGAATTTCCCGACTGGAACTAGGATTTGAGTAGGATCATTGTTGTTGTTGTTTTGTTCTTGTTTGGGCTCGTCTTGGGGTGCTACACCGTCTGTTGTGTTTGATGGTCATAGTTGGATTCTTTTCGGGATTCCTGTAAGGTATAGCAAACACAGCACAAGTCGTGTTGCTTTGCTTGTGCACTTTCTGGATTCTGAAGCCCAGCTGCTTTCCGACATCCTGCGTTGAATGATCCCGCTAGAGCCAGGTGGGGCTGAACCCACTCCTCTCGCTGGTGCCGGTTCTGTGCTTGAGCTGCAAAGAAGTGAGGGCTGTAGAGTCGAGGAAGCGGCTGAACTTTGGCTTCTTTACCCACACCCTCAACCTTATTTCCCTGGACGCCTGTTCACAATCCTTGCGCAAACATGTGAAGCATCACACCAGGAACAACAAGAGCAGTGCAACCTGTGAAACCACAGTATTGCCTTGATGGCCCCCCTAAACACTACACCAGAAATTCTGTAAACTTCTTGTAAACCTGTGTGTAAATCAAGGTTTCAGATTCCGCTCTTCGTGGCGCTCTTCCGGGCGATCGGACGACTGGCCTCGCAGGACGACCACTTCAAGGCAAGCGGGTCTTTGGGTTTGGGCCGTGTGTGTCTCTAGTTGTAACTTTAGCTTTTATTGGGGGGCTTGGGGTCTGTAGGGTCAAGGCTTCAAGCTCTTGGCGGAGATACTTGGACTTAGCCTTAGCACTCTTCGAGGCGGGGACGTCTTCGCGCAATGCAACATCCTTGCGGCAGCAGAAGCTGCGCCAATCTGTACTCCCAAACATGATATCCCCCCGAAGCTGGTTCACGGCTCTTTTTTTAGCTTTGCGCCGATGCTGCTTGACCACCCGGCAATCTGGGACAGCCAAAGACAAGCAGTTCTCACCCGTGCTTTACGGACAGGTCTGCATGAATGCCTAAAACCTTTTACGTTTTTTGGGGGGCTTCATTCAATCGTCTCAGGCTTGGGGTTAGAGAAGTAAGGTAGATGCGGGGTGCCGAATACATCACCCAAATCTTCAGTGAACCAGTGCTTTGAGCATGCATCGCCAATGGCGACAACGTTAAGCACACTGGCACCTTCGTGACAGAAGCCTGGGCATCGCACTGGCGAACCTTCAACTTCGACGCCCACCCCTGCCCAAAAGACTGCAAAGTCTTTGCTGGGTTTCAGGGCTGGGATCCCAAGAACACAAATTGTGGCTGGCCTGGTGGACTGGGAAAGAGCGGAGCAACTGCAAACAGTTAAAAACTTGAAACCAAGCGCCCTCATCGTCACACATGCATGAACCCTACAGCCAGAATGCCCTTGAAAGCTTAGACGCCTTGAAGAAGAACTAGGCAAAGGCCCCCAAGCCCTGAAACCCAGGAGCCCAGGCCCACAAGAGGGTCGTCTAACACCACACCCCGAACGCCACTAAGAGACGAGAGCTCTACACCCGAAAAAGAGGGGCCTAAATAATGACCCTTACTACTATGGGGGGGGTTCCTTACTATAAAAAAAGCCATAGTAGACCCCAAGCCCTATTCTAATTCTTAAGGCCTCTAATATTACACCGAACTTCAATCTTTCAACCCTAAACCCGAAACCCTACAAACGCCCAGGAGCCCTTTCTTTGGATTCCAAGCCTCGCCGGCCCGGTGAGCCAAGGGAAGCCCAGCCGCGGGGACTTGCAAAAAACATTAGGGCAGTACAAAGCATATGTAATATAGGGGCCTTAGTAGTTAGAATAGGGTTTGGGGGGGGGTGTATTTTGCTATAATACCCTTAAGCCCGAATATAGGGGCCTCAAGAACTACCTGGATTATTTTGGTGGTTCCTTACTATAATTAAACTATACTATGCAGGACCCCAAAGCCCTACTTATTAAGGCCCCAATATTACGATGATTCGAAAATCTGCCTTGCATGTGAGAGCACAGGGTTGCAGGCATTTCGGGGTCCCGTTGGGTCGCAGGGAAAAGGGGCAAAAAGTCGGAGGTCTAAGAGCTTCAGGCTATGCTCCTCCGTCGGATTTTTGCTTCCAAGGGCTTCCTGCAAGAGCTTCGGACCGTAAATGAGAGCTGATTTAACCTTGAACCCTACACCCGCCGTGTCTGATTGGACCGGCTGCCTAGGGGAAGTTGAAAAGTGTTGCTGTGACAAGGGGGCATCCCTTTGGGCATCTTTGTTTCGATGACTTCCTCGTTGTTGGGAAGGATGTACGGCTGCAGCCCCTGTCTACAACTTCCTGCAAATAGCATATGGGTGGTTGTCAAAAATTAGGGTCCCTTTTTGGCTCCTTATAATAATACGGCACCTGATATGTAGGGTACCCCAAAAGGGACCATACTTTTGACAACTACCCATATGAGAGTCTCAGAGAAGAAAGAACCCTAGTATGCTTCAGGGCTTCTGTCTTCTCCTGAGCGAGGTCTGCCCTGCTCATCGCGCAAGAGTGAGTGCCGAAGCCCCCAAAACCCAGACACCTTAACAAAGTAGGAGCTAAACTCTGAAGGCACAAATGGCCCAAAAAAGAGAAGAAAGACCAAACCGGCCTTTGGAAAGAATAACAAAATCGGAACAGCGCCCCCTAAAACCCTATACCCTGGCAAAAGAAAAACCTAAACCCTATGCCCCTTTTTTTTAAAGCCAAGTCGCCAAGCTCTGGCAGCCGAAGGCCTGGATTGGCTTTTGAAGACCCGATCCAGCGAGGTTTTCGAGCCTTTGGTGGGCTGGCAGGTGCCTTTTTGCGCCCTTCCTCGCGTGTTCTCGGCCTTTTGGGGGGTTCTTTTTGAAGGGTTTAGGGTTTAGGGTTTGGGGGCCGTTATCGGCTTTCGTCGAGTGTTATCGGCCTTTTTGTGGGTTCTTTCTTAAGGGTTCAAGAAAGCAGTCTGGTGAGATTCTAGTGCTATGAAGTTACCAAAACTGTGCAATAAATTGGGCGACTTTGTATTCGGTGATTGCAAGGAGCCGCCAAAACTCAGGTAGAAGCACACTTCCCATTCTGCCAACAGCCCGCGACATCCAAATTCTCGCTGTCGCCTGCGCAGGATGCCACGATGTACTGCGTGCTGCCCCTGCTGCTCGGCCTCCTCATGAACAATCTTCCCGCAGCCAGGGCCCTTAGGAACAAGTAGCTGATGGTGCCAGCTAGGAACTAGGGTTTGGGTGCTTAGGGCGCCTTTATGATGGCGATAGCTCGGTGATGAAGGCCACCCCAGCACAGGTGTCCGCAATGGTGGTAGTGCCATTTTGTTGCCGCATCCTCACCTTCCTGGAGACCTGCGGAATCCATCGTCTACCACACCACGAACACAACTAGCTTCGAAATTCATCACCTGAAATTTGGACCCAAGTTTCAAGATTTGGACTTAAACCGTGCATCACCCGGTTGCTGAAGCAGCTTCTGTTCATTTTCAATCGCGATCAAAGGTTGCGACACCCCAAACCCAACACAGTAAGCCCATACACCCTAAGCAATGAATCCTCAGGCCCGTGCGCCCCAAACCCGAAACCTCTTCCCCACAACCTCCGGTGCTGCATCTGAGGCTGGTCTTCCTAGCCCAGTTCCTTTCCTCCAGGCACGGCTGCGGCATGCTTTGGGAACAGGTTTTCTATTAAAGATGTTGGTGTACTTAATAGTATGACTCTGAGCCAAGAGAAAAGGTTGGGGTTTACAGCTTTGGGGTTTAGTGTTCAGGGCAGCCTTCCAGGAGCACGATGCCACAGGCCCCCAGCGTGTTGCCCAACTTCGAAAACTCCCATTTGGCCATGCAAGTCCTGGAAATAGGTTGTATGCCTCGACAAACGGAGCATGGTCCTCTAGGTCTCACCCTTTTGCGTCCAAACCCCACGGCTCGGACACCACGTTAGACGCTGGTCGGATGGGTCTTCCATCCCGGCCCCCGGCTCTCAAAAAACCTAGGGTGGTGAGGTCCCAGATGCCTAAGAGGCGCTCCGAGGCCCCAGAAAGCCAGATCCTTGGAGCACGTGAGCAGGTCCGGGCTCCTAAAAATCGGTTTCGACCGTCCCGTTCCCACAACTTCCGGGGTTGCTAAGGGATTCTGAATTCTTGCGCCTGGCACCAACTTAATGCGACGGTTTCGTGCAAAACAAGGCCCCATAGCGACAAGAAGGACCATCAAAGAAGGCTAGGACACAGGCCTCGTACGAGCGGAGCCATCCTGGCAGCCATAAGCCGAAAGCTCTAATACTGACCCTGGACTTGTTCTGAGATGAAGGTGATGTTAAGCTTCTGGCTTTTCGCCATCATGTGGCGTCTCCATTGTGTCCGCCATCCTGCCCAAGACTCGAAGACTGCGAGCCTCGACCGCTGAGCTGCAACCCTGTAATGCCTGCCTGAAACAGGCTGTCCTCGTCCTCCTCGGAGAACTCCACGAATGGCGTCCTCTTCCCGTGGCTTGGGCCGGCAGAATGTTTCAAGTTCAATACTGTCAGTGTCAAAAACAGAAACCCTGGTAAAATGAAGAAGAGTAATGCATATGGTCATGGTTTTCATATACGCCGAAGACCCAAGGGCGCCAGTATGGAATTTGAGGTTCGCGGGGAGGTAGAAATGATAATATCCTCGCATGGTCAAGCGCTTTCGAACCGAAACCGCCAATCACCTGGATCTTTTCAGAGCCTGAGCTTTTCGTTCCTGTCGAAGACAGTCCAAAGTCGCAATCCTTCGAGATGAGTTGGACAGCATTCAGCCAAACCCGCTTAGAATGCCGAACTTGAAGCCACAACTTGCAAGTCTGGCGGTGCGCATCGGTCTTATCAGGCTCTTTATCGGTATTTCGACGCTGGTCTCCCCCTCTGGAGTCGGTGCCTGCGCCTGGTGATGGGATCGGCTTTCGGATTTGGCGAGTTTCGGGCTAAAGCTTCGGTGAAGCTCTGAAGCTCTAATGAGTGTTCATACAGTCAGTACAGGGCGTCTGAAGAATTGAGAATACTCCTTTCGGGGCTCCTTCGTACAAGATAGCATGGATACCCTGAACAACCCAAGTCTGATTATTCAGTCGTCCGTACCAAGCTCCTGGGGAGATGGGAGTTTCTGAAAACCCTGTAAGGCACGGCACGGTTCTAGCAGTCCCGATCTTCTGCGGCCCTCATGGAAGGTATACCCCAAGCACAAACAAATTCGAGTACTGACTCGCAGTCTTTTTTTGTTGGTAGTGGTTATTGTCGTTGGTGGTGGTTGTGTCTTTGTTGGTGTTGGGGCTGCCGATGTTGTTGTTGGTCCAGGACCAGCATGCGTAGAAGACGAGAAGCAGCTGGAGCAGTGGTAGTAGTCGTCGTGGCAAGAAAAAGGTTGTTGTTTTCGTTGCCGTTACCACCACAAGCACCAGCAGTGATCTTCCTTTCCAGCCTAGCCTGAGCGGTAGTGTTTCAAAGCAACCTCCACGACTTTACGACGATAAGCTTCAGACCTTGAGCCGAACTTCTGTCATCCCGGACGCACCTAGCTCCGATTACAGGTTTAGGCCTCGGGGTTCCTTTGCCAATGGCCGGTAGGCCAGGCCACAGCAAAAAGCTGCGAGCGCCACCTGTCGTTATCCTATTAATACAAGCACAATTTCACGTAGAGCACCGAGAGAGCTATTAATTATAGCCACCGATGAACCTGCAAGTAGACAGGCTTTGGGTCCAAGGTTTGGGCTGCAGCAGTAGGGTAAACTGCTATCGTTGCGGGTGGTTTGAAACGTTTTGCAGGTTTGGTCCCATTGGTAGAACGTATGAGACGGTACTTCCTTGATTTCGCCGGGCGAGCTCGAAAAGCGTATGTTTGCGCAAGTGGTAGCTCGACCTCGACGAGGATTGATTGAATGAGGGGAGGGTACCCTCCACTTACCCACAAGGAAAACAGGGAAGCCAACGTGTGAGAGCAAGGGTGCAGGCGCTGACGATCATTTAGTCAGCGGAAGACTTTGTGCAACTCTTGAGGATTCTGTGTTTGATCCATATACGAAACTGTCAACTTCTCCTGTACCGGGATATCAGAGGAGACAGTATGTGCTGCAACACTGACAGCTGCCCTCAGTTTCTAAGCCCAATCCAAGGTGTGTATTGGTTCACCAACACGGTGCTGACCACCGCCCAGATGAAGGTGACCCAAGACGAAGTCGCGGAGGCTGTTCAGCTATGCAATGTTATGGTTTGCTATGTTATGTTATGTTATGTTATGTTATGTTATGTTACATTGTGTTTAGTTTTTTTATATACCACATATATAGTATAGATCATAAAGTCACCGTGTCGCGTGAGTATTTCGTTATACCTTTCGGATTTTGCTATACCATATCCACCAAAACTATGTTACATTGTGTTATAATGTGTGTAGTACAGTGTTCGATACTTATGCATTGCCTCTCGGCAAGGAGTTCCCGGAGTACAAGCAAATCAAGGACGAAGTTGATGCCAAGGAGGCCCATGGAACCAGACACGTTACGGGTTTTGCGGCCGTGCAATGATGTGTTAGAAGAGGGTTCCTAGTGTAGAGAGCCTAGGGTGCGACTGACTACAGGGGGTGTGGCTGGGGATAAAACTGAATAAAAGTGCGTTTGTACAGCTTTTGACCCTCCCCATGATCAGCCCCCAATCGCAGTTTCAGTTGTGGTTCACGACAAGAGCTGACGAGGCCTCAAAAAAATCGTGACGCTAAGCATGGCCGCCGAATAACCCATGGAAGCGATCGTTAGTGACAGTGCGCAGCACAGGCATGAGAGAAGCATAGTCACACGACGACAACCGCAGGGTTTTCGCACCCTTGAGCCACTCCTCTCCTTCTCAGAACGGCGCGCGGTACACGCGAGCTTCGCCTTTCAAGGAGGCCGGGGCTGAGTTCCTGGAGATACTTCGCCGTAAATACTCTAGAGTATTGGAGTTAGTGTATACGCCTTCCTCTGGACATCTCTGACTACCTGTCTGAAACCCCCAAGCGCCGAGCCGCAACGAAGCAGGAGGATGCTGTCAAGAAGAGCGTGGACGCGTTGAAGGAAAGGGCTTGCAGGGGAAATGTGAGTTGGTTATTATTCGGAGTCTTGGTGAATACCCGAGATGCTCTCATGTGGATGCAACGATTGAGAAGTATAGAAAAGCCCCTGCTTCCAACAATGACTCGAATAGTGTTTATGGAATACAAGGTCGGCTATGCTCCATCATACCCTAAACCCTAAACCCTAAACCCTATTTTACAACATTACAGCGCGTGGATCCTTGATTTCTTTCCGGGCAAGCTCAGGCTCGAGCACGTGGGAGTAGTCAGGGTTTAGGGTTTAGGGTTTAGGGTTTACAGAACCCCTTGAAAACCTGGTTTCAAACCGTACATATTTCGACAGAAAACTATTGGAAAAGATAGCTGCATACCAGAGGGTCTCTGGAAAAAGGCCTTTAAACAACAAATTTCATCAAGTATTACTAACCCCTGCAGCACGCAACCCTAAATGCTAAGCCTTTGAAGGGAATCTAGTCAGATCAGCGAGTAGACAAAAAGCATCATTTTCAGAAGCCTCACAGGAGCCCGAAGCACCTCCGAAGAAAACCTCGCGGAAAGAGCGCCGGAGGGGGAGGGGCCGTAGCAAATCCCGGTGAAAGGCCTAGGTCTTTAGGGGTTCTTTGAGGTTTAGAATTCATAGACTCACAGGGTTCTAGGGTTTATGACCCCTAAGCCCTAAACCCTAAGCGAGTTTTAAGGTTAGGGTCTTTTAATTTCAGGATTGAGAGTGGGGCCTATTTGGATATATATATATATATATATTATATATATATGGGGCTTTAGGGTTTCAAAGCCTACAGTCTTAAGAGCTTTAGGGCTTCAGGGTTTGTAGGACCTACGGGTTTCGGGCTCAGGGTTTTTCGGAACTTGTTTACTTGAGGCTTTGCTGATCTCAGGGCTTTAGGGTTTAACGTCTCAGGATCCAAGGTTTTGGGATGAGAAGAGTTGGGTTTCCGGGAGGAAAGCTCGGCTTGACGGGGTGTACGGTTTTGGAGCCCCACTCCGGATCAGTGCATCATGATCTCGACATAGCATCCATCCCTGAAGTGCTCCATAGCCCCAACCCCTACGCTCTAAGCATACCTCAAAGCAGGCAGAATACAGATGGGACAAAGTCAAAGGAAAAGGATGCCACACCGGGTACAGTTGCACATGCGCACTCAAGGTGCCCAACCCTTGACATAGGGGTGCCTTCGGTGCCGACAAGTTAGGGATACTTAGACACTACGCGTCTTGGGCTCCCTGGGTGCGCAGGATATATCGATTTTCGCTGAGCTCGGTCTCAGATTCTTCAGCTCTGCAAGGTTAACCACACCGCTTAAAGTCGCTGCAGACATATACTAGATTGATTGCTTGCATCAGGCTTTGGGATTTGAGATTCAACCTTGTTGAGCAGGTTCCTAAGCGAGCACCTTCAGTTTGTGGACTTGGGGCGGCCTGCAAGCCGCCGCAGTGATCGTGTATCTCACCTCAGGCCAGCGTAACGCCGTGTTTGTGTTATCTTCCAAGTGCCCTGCTCTCTAGTGCAGAAACCTGCCTTGAAACTCACAATTGGCCTTGGAGATGTTGACTGTGACGCGGCATTACATCTTTCAAGCCGGCGGGAGTTCATGGATCTTTAGCTGCAGTCTCGTTGCCAGGCGAGGGGAAAAAGAAGCACTTCGGAGGGGGGAGTTCTGCAGCAGTTTATGCTGTGCCCTGACACCCTAGCGCAAATCAAAACCTTGATAGCAGGAATAAAATGCACGAAAACCCGCAGCCTCTGCTCGTCCCGAGCATATTTTCGGGCTGTGAGTTCGAAAGCTTGATCGAATGGGTACACACGAACCTTCTTCTTATGGGCCAATAATACCTGTACTCATCAGCTATGAACCCCACCTACCCCTTGCAGGAATGTACCTGCGAGAGGCAAAGTCTTGGTGCCTTTTGCGGCACCTTTTGCTACCCGGGCTTGTGCCCAACAGAGCCATACAGCTGCTGTTCCAATCTGGTCGGACAAGACATTCAGTGCTTTCTGAAACTGAAGCTCCCTAAAGCCCAACCTTGGACCCAAAACCGAATAAACACGTGCTAAACCTTAAACTTGGCCCAGAGCCTGGCGGCCTGGCGCCCAGGCATCCTTTTGGCGAGCAGATACGGGCGCGGAGGCGGGAGTCAGTCAGGAATGAAGATGACGGATTGAGTCAGTAGCAGGACATGAATACTTCCAAAACCCTAGTCTAGTGAGTCTAGTGATGCAAGCATGTAGATCAGGCCATGGGGGCTTAAGGCAGCTCTGTAGCCTTCAACCCTTTCTTGGGAATATACAGAATCTCGAAATAAACACAAGGGTTAAGCTCTAGTTCCTCTAAGGCTCCAAGTGCCTGGACAAACAGGCCAAGCCTGCACCTGACAAGTACTTCATCAGTTTCATTCCCTCGCTCAGGTGCTGACGCTTGGGGATCCGCAGGCGGCGGTGTGGGGGTGTGGGTGTTCGTGCTAGGACCTAGTGATGACAGTTGTTGACTTTATGTTATGTCAGACACAACTTTACATTCATTTTCAGCGGCTGGATTTACGCTCAGAGCAATCACAGGGCTTCTGTCTTTGTTGTGCCCGTAGTGGTCCGAGGAAGCTGGGTCTTCTTTGCGGGGTCCAGGGTCCACCCCAAAGTTTTAATCCGAAAGCTATCCTAGGACATTTACATGAGCGCGGTCTGATTGAGGTTTCCTTGCCGTGTGAACTCAGTTGTTTCTCCGGAACTTGTGACTTGCAATCTGAGCCATACCAGGCCTGTCGCTCTTCTGTAGCACGAATCTCACTCCGGTGCGAAGGCATGTGGCCTTCATCTTATTGCAGTCCTACTTTCAGCTCTGGCTGAGTGAGTGAGACTATATACAGCAGCAAGACACACTGGGGCTACTCAGACACGGGAAGGCGGCACCAGTGTGATGAATGCCTTGTGACTAGTGGATGCAAGTAAATGTGGCCAGCTTCGAGGAGAGAACAGTTGCTAGGCCTCGGGGACAGTGTAGTTTTTGTTCGACCCTCTTCTAAACCTTGTGTCTTCATCGCTTCCGTTCAGGCCTTACGCTGTCACACAACGCGCCAACGCTAACTCTAACCGACTCCAACCCGCAAGCCCAAGGCGGTGTCCCTCACACCCCCCCCCCTCCCAGAGCTGCCAGGAGCCGCCCGGTGATCCACTGGATCCGACAGGCGCGGCGACGAGGGGACGCCTGTAATATGGGGCCCTCAATAGTTACCAACATTATCTCGCGGGCTCCTTATTATAATTATAGTATAATGGATCCCAAAACCCTGTTCTAACTATGAAGGCCCCTACATTAAAGGTGATGGTTGAAGGCCAGGGAGTTCGTAACGATTTATTCAGGCTTGATCAGGGAGCTGCCGGGGTTTCAGACGTTGCTTTCAGCTGCCGAGAAACGGCTGTTCTCCGAGTGGCCTGGCCTACTTCGGACCCTTTTTCGACGGAGCCATTGCTCGTCTGCTCGAACAGCTAAACCGGGGCCTTAATGAAGAGGATCGGGTTTTGGATTGGGCTTGTTTGACTTCCACAGGTCCAAAAAATATATAGACTTGTATATGGACTATATGGAGCGGTATGTTTAGGCCCTTATATTGCTCGACTTTGGAGCGACCTGAGCTACTTCAACCCCAGGTAAGAGAAAACATGACGTTTAGCTGCCGGTGTGTTGCCAGAAGCCAGGATGGGCTGTTTGTTTAGTCTAGGACACTTTCAGGTGGGTAGTTGCCATTATTGGAGCCTTATTGAAGGTCTATATACCTTATAGAAGCCCTATATACCCCAAGCTCCCCACTTTTGGTGACCTTGGGTTTAGGGCTTCGTGTTTGTTCAGTGGTCGGTTGGGGCATCAGCTTTGCATCTGTTGCTTCAAGTGCCAGCGAAGACACCGAGGGAAACGGATCGCTTCGGAGTTAGAGCAAACCTTACTGCTTGAAAGTAGCCTTTACCCTCGAATCTGCAAGCCTGGCAGTCCTAAGCCCTAAACAAAAGCGAAGCAAGTGTTACAAAATACTCAAGCCACCAGAAAAAGAAGCAACAAAGAAAACAACACAATAAGCAGGAGATATGTTGATCATAGGCACAACAGACGCAATAGCAATGGTAGCAACAACTTCACTAGTAATGTTGATAGCAAAAGGAGCCAGAATCGAACCCCAAACATAGCCTCCACGAGGTACACCTACTCCACGGATGCCTAGCAAGCTGGAGGTAGTATCTGCTGCGGCCCAGAAGGACGCGGTTTGTTCTTTGTTCTTTAGGACTTTTTCGTTTTACTGTTGCATATTCTTAGGGGGTTTAGGATTAGGGTGTGAATGTCCATTTAGGGAAGAAATAAGACATGTTTCGGGGATAGGAGAAGGGGTTTAGGATGGATGGGTCTAGGATAAAGGGTTCTGCTCTTTTGCCGCGCTTCGTAGATGTTTTCGAAGGGATTCATGTGTTTTGCTACTATCTAGATTTTCTGGTGGTTCTTGGGGATTGGCTTTCTGGAGTTATTCGCCCTGCTAAAATGTCCTGCGTTTTGTTGCAGTTTGCAGTTTTCTCTGGCTCGGTCTCTTCCTGCCGGGATGCCTTCGGTGTAAGGCTTGAGAACTCCAAGTCTGGAGGATTTCGTGGCAGACTTTAGCTAACTTAATGCGATAGGATATGCAAGAAAATCCCATATAATGTACCATGACATAAGAGCAACACGAAGTAACATGTGTTACTGTCGGAGTTTGGTCTGTTTGGGTTGATTTCCGGTACCTCGTTGGGCGCTTTACCGGGCCGATGATTTCGGTCTCCGCGGTTCGAGCTGCTGTCGCGACGTTTCCATGAGCCAGCAGACACCGTGTCCAGAAGCAGCTGAAGTAGCAGTAGGAGTAGCAGGAATAGTAGCAGAGTAGGAGTATCAGGAATAGTAGCAGTAGCTGTAGTAGTAGTAGTAGTAGTAGTAGTAGTAGTAGCAGTAGTAGTAGTAGCAGCAGTAGCAGCTGCAGCTGTAGGAGTAGGGTTCGGAGTGGAAGTGAGTGGGGGTGGTAATTACTCCAGAGACGGCCGTGTCCCCTGGATCCACCATTACAACTGAATCTGCCGTCTACACTCTGATAGAGCCCATGTAAGACCCTACATGCCGTTATAACCTATAACCCTATGAAGCAACTGGAAAGACTTGCTATTGCTGAGGGTGGTGCCTCCCACCCGTACCTGAACCCTGAAGCCCACCGCTCCCGATCCGAAGATAGGCGAGCTTCAGACAACCTTGGACCACAAGATAGACTCCGAATGCTAAATCCCAAAATAGGAATCCGCATTGTTTAATCGTACCATACGTATCAGAAGAACCCCCCCCCCACCCACCAAAAAGACTTGAGAGTGTTCTATTGGACTCGGCAGGATGCCGCCAGCGAAAAGAAGCAAAAGCTCAAAAGCTGCTCATCCTTATGGGCTTAGGGTTCTATGCGGTCTTGTGACAGCCTCCCAGGTGTTTGTGGGACGCTATAAGGGCTCACAACTCAACGTGCGAGAGGCTGCCAGCCATGGCTGGAGAGGGCGTTAGACCAGTGTTTCGCTCTGTACCTCCTTCGCTTTTCAGTGTCTCTGTCCATTTGTCTAGCCATCCGTCTATTTTGCTTGTCGATAACGAAGAAAATATGTATGCGTCTACGTATGTAAGCACGACGCACTGCAAGCAAACTCCATGTTTAGTACCATTGCTCTAACTTGTCACGCAGAACAAACCTCGAAACCCTAGGGCTTGATCCTATAAGTAAGATGTTCCCAAGTCTCCACTGTTGGCGCTGAGTACCTGCCTCGATCCCGATGGCGGTAGCATGGTGTCACAACTCGGAATGCTCAATGTTTGCACAGGCTCCTTCATTACGGGGAGCGGTGAAGATGCCCTGTTTCTATAATTTAAGAGATTACATTAATTCATACAATTTTTGTCTTGCCGGGAACAACTTGAGCAAAAGACTGTGTCCTCGGCTAAGGCATGCGAAAGGTTCTCAAGCGGCTGGATGGTATGCTCGAGGACCTGCAGGGCTGCAATAGGGAAATTGGCAAACAAGCAAGACTCAGCGCTCGGAGTACAAACAATAGTAATAGTGCTCACACCAGGTCAACGTCGAAAACGGTCTAGGAGTACTGAAAAGCAATTATGTAGTAGGTGGGATGGCGGTATAAACCAGAAACAGTACCAGCAAGAAGCAGTAACGACAATCATCAAATTGGCAATGCTTTGACATGCCTTGGTTTACACCTGTCAGGGACAGTCATAAGTGCGTCATCCTACGCATAGTTTGCTGGCCCTTCAGGAAGGCATCGAGTCCCAGCGGCGGCAGATCCACATGCTGTACAAGGCCTCGCACGGCTTGATTGTGATCAGGCTGTTTGGAGTGAAGAGAGGTGGACTGGGCTTCCGGACCCAAGAGGGTTCTGTGCAGAAAGATAGGGCGTCTTGAGGAGAGACTGCTCCATAGTATTCCTGGCAGCCAGCTTGTCACCCCATCCGGTTTGAAGAGTCCCCTGACCCTAAACCAAAGTCATGAATCTTTCGGATTCAGGACCTGCCATCCAAAAATACTTGTATAAATAAACTGAACTGGCTAGATGGACAGTTCCAAAACGATATTTGCATCATCCATCTGTTTGTTTGTCGGTCTGTTTGTCTTGTTCTTGTCTTCCCTCGCTCTCTCTCTCTCTCTCTGTCTTTCTCTTTCTCTCTCTCCCTCACACTCACTCTCTCTCTCTCTCTCTCCCTTTCTCGCTCTCATCTGCACTCCAGGCCCGATCGCGCCGGATGGAAGGGTCAAGGAACTGAACACAGCAGCGCAGCTCAGCACGGCGGAGCCGAGCTCCCGTGTAAGCGCACAGGCAGGTCACATCAGTCGTGCGCGCGTATCGTCAAGACATTCAGCGGATCCGATTCCTGGGGTTTCAGGGCTCAGGTTTTCAGAAGTTATTTGTCGATTTCAATTTCCGGAGCCGTGCACTTGGTGGTGCTTGGTGCTCCGCATGCTGAGATGCCCATGCGCACTCGGCTTCAACAGCTTTGCCCGGAATCAGGTTTAAGCCCGCCCCATGGTTTCACACGTAAACACGACCCGAACTCCTGAACCACTCGCCCCGTATCACAGTTTGAGACTTGTTGAACTGACCCTATCAGGATGTGTCAAACGGGGAGGGGCAAGCTGCGAAACCGAGCTCACAGTAGGTCGAGCTTGGGACGGCGAATGTCAGAATGCCACGGGGTGTAATTTGTTGGGTTGGGCGGCCTGGAGCACCGTGTTCGGGATTCGTTTCAGTAGGCGGAATCATTGGTTTTGGCCTCTGCATGGTTCTAGTGTTGTTTCTTGGTCATTGCTGAAGCCACTCCCCATTTCCACAAGCTAGAGAACGGCATCCTGGTGGGAATCCTTAGATCCAAAGCAAGTTGTTGCTACCGGCCTCATGTAGCTACGAAGCCTTATTAGATTTGACGAGACCTTGGGGCGAAACCAGGCACAGACCCTTTCGAGCTTCCGGATTTGATGGTGGGTTTTGGGTTTAGGGTTTAGGGTTTAGGGTGTAGAGGTTTTTGTTTTCAAGGTTCAGATGTCCAAGCGCCTCGGAAAGGAAGGTATCAAGTGGTCAGGGGCCTTGGGGATTCAGGAAGGATATTCCCGTCTGGTCTGGGCAAACGGAGTAGTTCGCGATCCCATGGCTGCACTGGATGTCTCACGGCAATGTTTCACTCCAGGCATCGAAGTTTATTCCATTCGATCGCTCCTCTTATGCAATCGGACAGCTCGGAGAGCTGACAAAAGTCATGGGTATAGTCTCACGGAACAGACACGTGCACCGACCTAGTCTTTGTCGACCGGTTCCAGCAGCTCAAACTGAAATTCAGGATCGCACTTGCAGTAAGAAGTTGTGTGCTGACAGACGAACACACGACTCTCCGTACTGGGCACGCTGTCATGTCAGGGCTGTCGGCTGCCATTTGTCGCTGCGTGTGTGTCTGCGATATTCGCAAGATGTTCCGAAAGGTCAGATGGCCATGCAAACTTGGCTGCTAGTCCACACTGTTGCACATGGCTTTACACCTGGCTCCATGAGACGATCATCATGATCAGACGGCCACTATTTCCGCAGCTTCTTTGCACAAGTAGTTCATTATCAGTATCACACTCTTTGAAATAAACGGTCGCTGTCATGTCTTCGTTCTTTTTGTTGCCTCCCGTTGTGGCGTGTGCAAACTCTCAAACGTCTTGAACTGCCATGCCCTATATGGTGTTTGTGCAGACGTATGCAAAGCACATATGCACAAGCATCCCACACATATGTCCTGTTATTTGGAAACAGCTCTACCAGTCCTTGCCAGAAGAAGGGCGATCGGATCTGCTACCATAGGTAGGTCAGACCACCAATGGTTGATTCGGTAAAAGGACTTTCTCGGAAAGAATTGAGATGACGTTGGGGGAAGCCTCGGCAGTCGAAATTATTGGTGAATGTGTTCCTACAATAGTGCTCTTCGGTTCCATGAGTGTGAGACGTTCAATGAAGAAATATATTTCGCCGCGCCATCGTTATTCCAAAGACATGAATTGCGCGCAGCTTTGAGAAGTGTGGTTTTGTTTATGAAAAAAATTGAACGGTCAGCCGCGGGCCACGAAACGCACAGGTAGTTTTCTGATATCCAGGTGAGGGAGCCTGCAAGAGTTTTAACGGGCAGGATGGTGCTGCCATTCGTAAGGCGCGCCGCTTTGTCCACGACAATGCTGGCTTCAGTTTGCATTTTGCTGGTGGTTTTGTACTACGGGATGGGCATTTTGCGCGAGTGAGCGTTGGAGATGCTCGGCGTGGATGTTTTGTTAATTAGAGTGAATGAGTCTTGCATATTGACTTGCCTTTTGAAAGTTTTTTACGAGCTGTCATGAGTTTCGCATATTTATTTGCGTCGTACATTATATAAGGCAAAGCCAAAGCAGAATATGAGCAATTTTGCTGACTTTATTTACATTTGGCGGCGCGGCCCCCAGTAGGAAATTTTTGATTATTGACACCCTTGCCTCAATTTAGAATGGGATTTAATGAAAAGTATGGGCGTATGATAGACTTTGGTTCGCGATATTTATTGGCAGCGTACGATAGAGTTTGAGGTGCGAATTTGATGGGCAGTGTGAAGTAAAATAGATTTTTCGAAATGCTCAGCATGGAAGACGACCGACTTTAGAATACGAAATTGATGATTAATCTGTTGGAAATTCAATACGAAATTATAGCATGATACGATGACAAGATTAAGATAAAAATCATATTTAATATAATATATGGTCTACTTGATAATAAGAATTTGATAATTATTATGATATACAATTCTTGATTTCGAAGATATTGATGAAAAAGATATTATATATTGGATTTCCGAATACGAATTTCATAATTGAATAGAATGATATAATATGATGAAATAAAATATGTATATTTATTATATAATATTACAGCTTTTAGATGATATTCATAATAGAAATTATAGGATATGGGAATTTTATATAAAAAATGAATTCTAGAATTATCTATAAATTATATATTTCTGCTTCTATTTTTGAAAAAAATTGGAATTAGAAAAAAATATGAGAAATGAATTGGCGGGTGGCAGCGGGTTTTAATAAATGAGAGGGGAGCTTGGAGAGCTCGAATCTCGTCGTTTTTATTAATTATTTTATCGTGGTTTTTCCCCATGCTTAATTGTCGCTTTTGGGCATATAAATTGCTTGCGTCTTCATTATATCAGAAGATATATGAATATAAGAAATCTCATAGATTTTTGAGATTTTTGATTATGAATCTAAATATATTAATACGAGAAACGGAAGATATTGAAATATGATATTCGTAATTCATAAATATATTTATAGAAATTTCTTTTTATTTCTTTCTAGAATGCTAGAAGGGATTATTATCTCGAATTTTATCATATATTATCGAAGATAATAAGAATTTAATAATATAAAAAAATCTAGTAATAAAGCCTTCGGGTATTCTCGATATTTATATTTATTAGTTTTTAATTCTTAATTTGATTTTATATTTTCTGAAAATGAATTTCTGATTGAATAAGATTCGAAAGATATTTAGAATAGAAGATATTTAATTATTTATCTTATAAATGGAGCCTATAAAAAAAAATCTAGATTTTCTTTTCTCTCTAAGCATATTAATTTTATAATTTTTCGACCAAGGTCCTTAACCAGGCCCGGGCCCCGTAGCCCGTAGACCCGCAAGAGACTCGCACGGGCCCGTAAGGAAGCCCGCAAGGCCCGTAGAGACACACCGGACCCGTAGAGCCCCTAGATTAGGACCTCATAGATAAAGTCTCCCGGCCTTGATATTATGCACTATTAGATGCTTTAGCGCCCTGATGCTCATGATCGGAAATGCTCAGAAAATTCTCACGATAATGTTAAGGACCAACTCTGGAGTTTTTGGAAATTTTGGCAGTCTTGAATATGTTGAAAATATCGGAAAGATAGGGATTCCCAAATTCCCCAAAAGTTCGCCCTAATATTTTGGAAAAAGCAAGTCCACTAGGTCTAGCAATCTTGAAGGTTTCGATTTTTTTAGAAATTTTGAAATTAAGATATTTTTCTGCCCTTGTTCCGCTTTCATTCAAAAATATTTTGGATCATCTATCCTTCTACTCCTACTAAATTGAATGAGTGGAGCGTACTAAGTAAGAAAGTTGAATTACGAAGTTTTAAATTCAATTCAATTCAAATTTTCTGAACTTTTTGATCTTCTAGCATAAGTTCAACACAAAGGTGATCACAATCGTAATTAATACGTTTACAACCAGTGCTGCTATTGCTATTATTACAATAACTACTACTACTATTACTACTACTACTACTAACACTATTGTTATTTTGGTATTTCTAGTGTTCACCAGGCTCATCACAAAACACCACTATTCCCACCAAGAAGAATTAAACCTTTTTCAATTGAATGAGATAATTGAACTTAAGTAGGGGTAAAAGTATTTTCGGCCGAGAGAGATTTAGTGGTTGACACTAATATGTATATATATATATAATTTGTTATAAAATATAATATTATAAGTTGCCCTATGCATCCAGCCACCATAAAAAAACGTGGGCCCTCACGTTGGCCTCGAGTTAAACTGGACCGAAATCAATTTGACCGACCGCACTTAATTCTTCAAGAATAGTAGTAAAAATAAATAAAATCTAATGCATTCAAAGTAATTACAAGAGAAAGATTATAAATATAAGCATTTAGTTAAATAAGTAGTAAAAAATAATAAATAATAGCAGTAATCATAATCATAAAGATAATACTAATAACAAGAGGAATAGTAATAAAGTTTATATCATTCTAATATTCTCAAGAATTTTTAATTTTAATAAGAATAGTAAAAATGAGTATTTATATAATAATTCTAAATATCAAGAACGAATCACAATTATAGTTCAAGTAAAACTCTTTTGTCTAGATAGACTCATATCATTTCTAGATGACTACGTTTACTGCATAATATTATTCTTAAATAGAAAAATAAAACTACACCATTAACTCTAAACTCCAAACCTGAATCTCAAAACCATAAAACCTACACTTTATAACAAACGAGCAGTTCAGCTGTGTTTTTGCTTAACGGTTGAATGTCACATCAGCCGATCTCAGCGGAGTCGCCTGCCAGGAGTACACTATGTCTATTTTACCGCGGTCGTCGCAGGGGGTAGCATATATATATATATACATGTATATATATATATATATAGATCTACCTATCTGTTCTTATTATACGTCATATACTATAACATATTATGCATATATATATATATACACACACATATGATTGCACTTTCTTTTTGTTTTACATCAAACTGTTTAAATAAAATATTGATTATGAATTTGCGGTTTCTTGTTTTATATTCTTCATCATATATTATTTAGTTACCATAGCCCAAGTTGGTCACCTTGAAAAATGCTTGCCCCAACAGAGCGCTTTGATTTCCATAACCCACGTTAGGCATCTTTTAGTTGCTTTCCCCAGTAGACTGCAGTCATTTTCGTAGCCCAACCTGGGCATCTTTACAACTGCTTTTCGCCACAGAACGGTGCGATTTCTATAGCCCAACGTCGGCATCTTTACCAGTGCTTTTTCCAATAGAATGCTGTGATTTCCATAGCCCAACTAAACCATATTTACAATTGCTTTCTGACGTCCACAGCCCCAGCTAGGCATCGTTTTAAATGGCAATGCGTCTCTCAATAGTACGCTGTGATCTCCATGGCCCAAGTTTGGCACATCTGACATGCGTGCCCCAAGAGAATGATTTGGCATCGTCTTTGTGGCTTTTCCACATAGAACCCTGTGATTTCCATAGCTCGGCTCTTCCCAATAGAAAGCTGTGACTTCCATACCCCAAATCAGGCCAAGTTAGGCATCGTTTCTAAAGGCTGTGGGCATAATTTTTCAGTTGGCTGCCACTGCACACACGTATCGTTGTTTAGGTAAGTTTAGTTAAATTTAGTTGAGTTGCTATCGTTTTACAGAGCACTCCCTTGCACGCCAAGCAGAGGACCACTCTATGCAACAGGGTTTTGACCCAAACCCTTATCGAAACGTCAATTTTCGAGGAATTTCAAAGGCGGACGATCCCAAAACCAGGCGGCAGCCAGGCGCCTTGAAGTAGACGGCCGCGCACTGCTGCTGCCAACCCTGGCGCGGTACTAGCATGTCGAGACACGGCCCCAAGGACCGTAAACGTAAACGTGGGTGGCCCGGGAGGGGTCCTTAGGGACCCACTCATTAGTTCTTCATAGTGACAATTTTCCTGATTCCCGAATTTATAATATTGGGAGGGGAAGGGGATTTTAGGGGCACGGGATTAGCAAAAAAGAAGGCAGCTTAGGAAGAACACAAAGGGGATTAGTAGGCCTTGGGGCGCCCGGTCGCACTGACCGTCGTCGACATTGCCCCGAAGGGCGAACGGAGGCAAGCCTTAGACGGGAACTGGAGATGAAAGGAAGGCGCCCTGCCTACGAAAGGAAGAGTGGAGGGGTCGAGTCGGCCAGGGGAATGGCGAGGTAAGAAGCGAGTGCAAAGAGCAACGACTGCACCGTCACTGAGCTGCGCACAGGTGTCTCGGCACGCGCTGCCGGGCAGGGGTCTAAAGTGCCCGAAATGCCCAGCCCCTTGCTTGGGAGAATCCCGGGCCGAAACATCCAGAACGACTCTCAGACATGGGCCACGCAGCATTATATGCAACTGCTGTAGTGTCGAAGGCTGTTGCTAAAGCTCCAGGGCCTCCGTCGAAACCGAGAGGAGGCGAAGTCAGAGGTGCGCACAACCGCACCTTCCCAAAAAAAGCTACGGGACAATTCTGTAAGATCCCCTCTCTCAGGCACATCACTACTGGGGCTCAAGATGGCTATGGGTTGGATGAACTCAGCTTCGATCCTGCGTGCAACAACGATCGGAACCTCTGTCGGATCTGGGGTGGCGTATATGTTCGCACTTCGCACAGCTGGCTGCAGGGGACTCCAGATGTCTGAAGCACACAAGGCCAGAAGCGGTGCCGGCGGCAGTTGAGTGATCCACTGATTTCCGAAAGTAGCAGATGAAGAAGCCCTCGAACTCGAGGGGCACCATCAGCAAGTGCAATGACTAGCATCTGCAACTCCGCAAGGAAACCGCAGAAAAGTAAGTGATAGGATGACCACGGCCCGCGAGAGTGCATCTCTCTGTGCGACCACGGTGCATCAAAACTGTGGAGAGGCAAGCGCACAGTTCCTGAACCAGCGATTGACACCACCCATTTCACGGATCAGAAGTGGCGGAGGAGGGGCTTAAGGTTGCAACTGCAATTTAACAAAGTCATGGCTCTGGTATGGAAATGCCACCGTGACCCCGACCGACCGCTGACACTCCCACCCGACGTTGAATCCCGACATCCATCTTCGGTTCGAGGTGTAAGAAGTCCTATCGATCATTGCAGTGGCCTAGGCCACCTCCGCCCTTGCTCAGCACGTGGAAGCGCGGTCCCACCGCGGAAGGGAGCTCAAGCAGAGACAAAATCTCCACGGGTATGGCAGCCTGCGCAATGTGCGGACACAGCTGGGTGCTTTGCTGGTCAGGGTCTATCCTCACAAGCGCGAAAAATCAGACAAAAATGTTAGTGGTAGAGGAGATCTTGGGGCAAAGATAATGCCATCGCTGATGATGGCAGTTGCGATCACTGCCATGGCTGGACTTACATCGGCACTGAAGATACACGCAGCATGTGCAGTCAGATCAGCAAGTCAGAAGCAAACGACACTGCCATGGCTGGACTTACATCGGCAATGAAGATACACGCAGCATGTGCAGTCAGATCAGCAAGTCAAAAGCAAACGACACGGCTCATTTGCCCACCAAAGGTATGCATTGCTGCTACATCCACGACCTCTTGTGCTTTTGGTTTGCTGTTGCGGTTGTTGAGCTGTTCATCTAAATTCATTTACAGCATCAAACCCTCGTGCACCCAGCTAGGTCCAGAAATGCAAAACTCAACAAGCAAGGATGTCATGATCTCACCCCCCCCCTGCAGACGTGCAAATCCAAGAGCAACGGCAAAGGGCAGGGAACCTCCAACCACCCGAAGCGAAGCAACGAGGTCTGCACTACTGCTGATAGTGACATTGTCACGACTTTATGGCCGAAGCAAATCATGTTCGTAAATATAATTAACGACACCTCGCAATAACAGATTGTCGTCATAATCGTCACCATGGCCAAACACCACTCACCACCACCATCACCACTACCACCACCGTCATCATCATCACCATCATCATCATCATGGTCACGTCTTGCCCCAGCATCGTAAGCATATGCATGTCGACCTTTTTGCCTTACTGTGACTTTCCCTCGTGAATGACTGTGCGAGCTCCCACAACTCCCGCAGTTCTCATTACTCTGCTGATTTGCCTGCGACTTCAGCTCTGCAGATGGACAGTCGAGACTCCACACCCACCACCCATACCGTACTCCCGCAATCCGAAACATGACAGCTATTCGGGAGCAAATGTGCTAGCACTGCCAGGCACAGGTCTTTAGGAAGGCAGTGACTCACTTTAATGCTGTGTGTCAAACTGAGTGACTGCGTGTTAAACATGCCATCCATTTGAAGGTCTTGTAAAATGTAGGGTTTGTCATGACTCCTGCCACGGCAGGACCAGATGATTGAATTTCAAACCTCAAGCGTGAATGTAATTAATCTGCGTCCGGAGAACGTGGCCGACATCCTTGAGGAACTGTGAGCAAAGCTTCTCGTTCTCGTTAGGGTTGAAGGCGCAGGTTGAGTAAACCTGATCGGTGGCTGGTTAACTCAACTTCACGGCATGCTGAGAGACCTGCATGTTCGTGGAGCTCCTTGCTACGCCATCCCGAACCTCGAAAACACTACATGTTCAAAGCACGGCCATCAAGCAGATAAGCAGATAAGGGACTAAGCAGCCACCCGCCACCCGCTGTGGAGCAAAGATAGCTGAATCTCTGTAAGCGCCGGGCTCCTGAGCTGCCACCACCGAGCAAAAGGTAACGCTAGTAACGCTAAGAGCATGAAACCGGCCTTGCCGAATTGCTACAGATCGCGCTCACCGCCAGAGTACAGATATAGGGTGGGGCTTTACCATCTCCGGCTTCTCACAACTGCACCGGTAGCAAAACGTTTGGGCCAAGTCTCCCCTTGGCATCACAACGGAGCAGACGTAGGATCTCCTTTCGCACTGTGCCTACGAGGAGATTCGAAAGAACGTCACTCACGAGCAGCAGACCGAACCCTAACAGCCATGCCGATTCAGCGAAGCAGACATCTCAGGGTGCCCATAGTTTCGGGGTTCTAGTTTCGGATCGGCTGGGGGGCAGTTTCGGATCAAGGGGGTGAGTTTCGGGGTTGAATTTCGGAACGGAGGGGTTCAGTTTCGGATCGAGCCAGGTCAGTTTCGGATCAGGCCCTTGTCAGTTTCGGATCGGGCCGAGATCAGTTTCAGGTCCAGAGCACGTCCGGTCCTAGCCCCGATGCCGCAGCCGCCGATGCTGTGTGCTTGCGGCTTCAAAGCACGTTGTTAGACAATACCCCGGGAAAGCAACACCAGATTGCACTAACCCTTTCATTTTTTATAAGCCCTAGGTCCCATGGTTCAGGGTTTAGGGTCCTGAGCCTTGTATGTGAGCGTTAGGTCCCAGCGATGAGAACCTGCTCGCGCTTTGCTTGTCCTTGTGGCGCTTCTTGAACAATTTAGGGGCACATTGTTTGGAGGTCCGAAGTTTAACGGTTGGTGCCTCCAGTGCAGCTGCTCAGATGTGTCAAAGATATGGGCCCGAAAAAACCGTGAACACAAGGATCAGACGTTTAATGAATTTACGGGGAGGAGAAGTAATTTCCGTCTTGTTATTTCCTTGTTTATTATCTGCATCTGTATTTTTTGCGGGATATCTGCATCGTGTTTTTTTAATTTGCTTTGCTGGGACCTGCCACGCTTTCGACTTGCTCACTGGAATATCTGCGTCTTTTGTTCTGGGTTACGGGTTATCTACATATTATCTTCTCTGGGTCTGGGGTTTAACTTAAAAACCAACAAAAACCAGCAATAAATAATAGGAAACCACATAATAAACCTTTAGCAAAACAATAACAACCAGTGGATAGTTAATGGAGAAACAACCAATACAAAACCCAGAAACCCAATGTTCACCACAGATCTTATAAACACGCCCCGCCCATTGGGCGATTCCGGTTCAACATATATTTTAACTTCGCCCCCCCCCCCCACTGTCTGATTGGGCAATGCCGGTCCACTATATATCTTATACACGTCCCCTCATTTGGCGATTCCGGTTCATCAAATCTCTCAAACACCCCACCCCCCCCCCCCTCCCAATGGGCGATTCCGGTTCATCACATGTTCGAACCGCGCCCTTCATTGGGCGATTCCGGTTCATCCT